>ML732414.1:5120-41622 GCA_009176345.1 Aspergillus leporis | reverse complement strand
CCTGCAGCGAGTCAAAGGCCTCGTCAGCTGAGCTGAATGACTGATATACAGGCGGTGCCGGGATAGTAACATCATTGTTTTCATTTTCATCCTCAGGCTCTGACTCATCGGAGAAAGTAATCTCAAAATCATCAAGATAATCGTCCATTTTAAGCACTTTTTATAGAGCTTTAGTATGCAGTTTTTATATTGGATATCGTATATATGCGTTTGAAAGGGGTTTACTAGCGCGGTTTGATGATCACCTGACTGGTTTTACCTTCCTATATTAGTATAGTGTGAGGTCCAAATAACTAGCGTGAGGTCCAAATAACAATTCCCAAAAAATAAAAAAGTAAAACTTTTCGTTTAATGCACAGCGGCCGTGCAAAGTTTAGAGCGCTATCGGCGTCAAATAATGTTCTACAGAGGACTAAAGAGTGTGGATCGGCTCCTTGACCCATCTTTTTACTCCAGTTCTTTTTATCTTCTAATCAATCTTGACTTTATACTCTGTACAATCTTTGGAAAGTGCCCTGTCTGATTAACCATGTATATCTACACTCCCCTCGATCTATCCTTGTTCAGCCCTAACACAGCACACGAAATCACTAACCCCTTGTGAAAGAGAAAAACAAGCCGGAACAATTTAATACAGTCATCGATGTCTCCGGTTTCAGTCCTTATTATGTAACATACTCTTGATCTTTCCGACCTAACGTTTCATCCCTTGCAGCTGCTTCTTATATACGTAGTCTGCTGAAAATACTTAGTATGAAGCAACGCCGTGGGTATGCATAGTGCTGGTTTTCGCAAGAGCAGTAGTGCTAGGAGAGCATAATGGGAAATAATTTTTTCTTTGATACTTTTTAATTTAATTTTATATTTATTATTTTTCAGCAGGTCATATCTCCCCTTGCCACAACGTGCGACCTCCGGGTATATCAGGCTGTGCCGGGGCTCGCCTTTAGGCACTTACCTGTGCCGAAGTTGACAAGATAATTCATAGGCTGACCACATACCTACCCAGGTCGATCTACTGGGCAGTATTTTCTAAAGTAAGATTATGGAGTTTGAGACGCAAGGAAATCGTTGATATTATAGATACTTTACCCGAGTAAGTACTATCAACTAGCTCTGATTTATACAAAGGTAAATGTGTCGCCTCCCTTTTCGCGTAGCATGTTACCAACTCGTTTGGTCCCAACAATCCTTTCCAGTTTGAGTGCATCCCATTTAGAAAATAGTGCTCGTACGCCTCCCTGGGCCGCCTCATCAATCGCCGCTGGATCCAGCCCTAAAAATCCAACAATATCCCCCCAGAACGTCGGGTTCTCCGGCACGCCGTACATGATAAGCCGCTTCACACCACGGATCTGGTACCGCCGAAAATGGTGGAATCTTTCTGTGTACAGTAGTACCGAGTGTCGGCCATTCATGAAATGTGTACGCGCTCGCATCATGTCTCGAGTGTCCGAGTATTCAGAGATTGCGCCAAAGGAGACATTGGTGGTCTGCGCAGAGGTAGCGAAGTAATTGCGGACGCGAACAAAGTCTAGGTACGACGGAATGAAGATCAACGTTCCACCGTTGTTGTTCCCCCGACCCGACGTGATATTGCGGACTAAAGACGAAAGTACGGTGGTGGTGAAGTGCTTGAATCGCGCATCTGGGTCTTTCGCCGGCGAGAGACAGTCGAAGCGGGAGAAGGTCTGCTTCACTGATACTGGGAGTGGAATTTCAGAGATCGCCCCAGCATAGACTGGTGTCATTTTGATCCTGCCAGAGACATTGTGCATATGCGTGGAGAACACCGAGTTGATTTCTGGGGTAATGAAGGAAGCTAGCATGATCATTTGACGGACATATCGGGCGTTGTTGTCCAAGTACCATGTCCGCACACGGCTAAAGTCGCAACCATGCGCCTGCCTCGGCTGCAGGTTAAGGTGTTTAAAAATATAGTCGACGTGATCCCAATTCTGCATGAGCAGGGCATCAGCCTGGTCGACTATTATGACTTCAATAGAAGACAAGAAGTCATGGTCACGTTTCTTTGCACTGCGCTGAGTTAGTATGCGTTTGATAGGCTTCTACGAGCGCCGGAGAACCTACTCTGCTTGGTCCATAATTGTGCGCAGACCCAGTGGACTGGCAAGGATTATATCCGAAGCGTAGAATTGTGAGAAGAACTTGACTGTTTTCCTTGTAAACTTCAACCCAAGTCGAAACATGTCATCGTCGTTTCCGCCGAACAGTTCTCGAAAATCCTCGGGTTTGCTCTCCCAGGACTTGTCATCTGTTGCAGAGAAGGTCTCCATGAACCGTTTCCTGTTCTCTTGCTGCTCCGGTTGGAAGAGCTGGGTGATTGACTCTACTACTCGTACGCAAGCTTGCTTGGTCGGGAGAAGATACAGCACCTTGGGCCTGGTGAAGCCTTGATCCCGCAAATCGAGGTCGGCGTCTTGTTCCTTTGCAACACGAGCGTTGTTCTTGAGCACACGGTCTCGGGTCTTCAACACATGATTGACAGCATGAACGGCCAGAAGGTCCCGCATCTGAGCCGAGTCGGACGTTTTTCTGGCGCCATATAGAACGTCTTGATAATCAAAGATGTAAGGGGCGAGTTGTTGGGTATGGCCGTTGATTTGAGGGATGTGCTCCATAGCAGGGGCCTTCAACTTTTTCTTGAGCTGTAGCATGATAAGTAACTTTCGGAAATTTCACATAACCAGGTTAGATGGTGGCCGCTGCTCACTTTTAGATTCGTGATGCTCTTCATTGCAGGTAGAAAGGATGCTTCGCTCCCAGTATCTGGTACAGCGCGCACCAATCTCAATTCTTCAGGGAGCTCTTTCTTTATAGTTTTCCATTTATTCTCGCCCGCAGCCTCGATTTTCTTAGAAAGCTCGTCTTCCTGACGTTCGAAATGCGCTTCGAAGGGATCGCTATCTGTCGGATGTTAGTAAACGGAATTTGAGACATATCCATAGATATCTAGACACCTTACCTTCTTCATCGTCACTGCCTACTTGGTCATCAACATCCGCCTCTTCTAGGTTACCTTCGTCCTCGTCATCAGAAGGTTCCTGTTGCAGCAGATCGTCATCTCTCAATGACTCCTCTTCTCCATTGGCGGCTGCGACGTCATTTTGAGCCACCTCTCTCTTGTCCTCTCCCTTGTGTTCGGTCTTTCTCTTTTTACGCGCCGGTCCCTTCGAGTCAGTTGTTGTGTTGAGCAGCTGAAGCAATTCATTGTATGGGCGTGCTGATTTGTCGTCCTCTTCGTCGCTGTCTGATGATGCCTCGTCCATGGGACCATCGTAGAGCATTTCATCTTCCGAGTTGTCCTCAAATTGACCATTCTCTCCTTCAGAAGATTCTTCCGACCTGAAGAAACTAGTTAGCTCAACTATAAAAACCTGACTGGAGAAGCTTACTGTATCTCGTCAACTCGCGACGCTGTAAAGCCATCTCTCCTCCTTGCGGGAGCTCTGCCACGATTTCCACGTCCCCTAAAATTTCCTCTTCGAGGGGGAGCCATTTGTGAGGAATGAAATTTAGTTATGTAGTAGCTCTGAAAGGAGCGCAGTTCTTCGCTTTGGACGCCTTTTTTTCTTGAATTATTTTTTTCTCTCCATTGGGTTTTGGGGGAAGGCCTTATCTTATCTTAGCGCGAAATTCCCTTTGCGCACACACAATTTGAGCCTCGCAGAACCTCCGTCGCCGCAGAGTCTAGCGGGCGGAAGAATTAATAAAAAATAGAGCCACTCTCCACCACGCCGAGGAAGATACAGAGTGAACCGTTGAGACAGTGAGAACGGCCGTCTGCGCATTTGACCATCCTTATCCATCATGGCTGAAACCGAATCCTTCGTTCACCTTGCTCGCCCTCTGGGCCCGGTGGCAGTGGGGTCTGCACCAACAACCGCCCCTCTGAATGTTGTCATTCACCCTCAGGTAGGTTTGCCATACCGGGATGGACGCTGAAGGATGGAGTTGCTGATACCCCCTGGTAGGCTCTGTTCTCGATCCTTGATCACTCCCTCCGTCGCAATGCCGACCAGGAGCGTGTCATCGGAACCCTGCTAGGAACCAGGTCAGAGGATGGAACTGAGGTGGAAATCCGTACTACTTTCGCCGTTGGACATACCGAGACGACGGACCAGGTTGAGGTCGACATGGAATACCAGAAGCAGATGCTTGCGTTGCATCTCAAGGCAAACCCTAAGGAAGTCCTGGTCGGATGGTACGCCACTTCTTCGGAGCTGAACACCTTTTCCGCCTTGATCCAGAACTTCTACAGCGGCCAGGGTGATGGAACATTCCCTCACCCCGCCGTTCACTTGACTGTCTCTACGGAACCTGGCAAGGACGTCGAGACCCGTGCCTACATCTCCGCTCCTGTTGGTGTGACTGCAGAGAGAGCCGCCGACAGCGCTGCCTTCATTCCCGTCCCTTACGAGATCCGCTATGGCGAGACAGAAAAGAGTGGTTTGGAGTCCATTGCTGCTGCCCGCGATGCTGAAAGTCGTGCTACCAACATCTTCACTGATATCGAGGCTCTTGAGCGTGCGGTCGAGGAGGTTCTTGGTATGATCGACCGCGTCTCCCGTTATGTCGAGTCCGTCATCGATGAGGAGACTCCTGCCTCCACGGCATTAGGCCAGTTCCTTCTCAACGCTCTCGCGTTGGCACCCAAGGTTGAACCTGCTGATATTGAGCGGGGTTTGTACGTTTCCCCAACCCTAATGATCTCTTTTTTATGTCACCTTGGATAATGAATGAGTCCTCATGCTAACTACTTATGCAGCAACAATCACATCCAGGATGTCCTGGTTGTGTCCTACCTGGCCAACACCATCCGTACACAGATGGAGCTGTCCAACCGCCTAGCAACTGCTCAGCTCACCCTTGGCGGCGAGGGCGGCAGTGCAGAGTCTGGTCAACGCGGAGGTCAAAGAGGCGGCAAGGGAGGCCGTGGAGGACAACAGCGGACTCAAGACCGGAGTGGAGAGGAGGCTCGCGCGTAAAGAGGGTTAAAAACGAGGCCATCTATGAAAACACCTTTCTTTTCTCTTTACATCTCTTGTCCCATCCATTTTTCTTTTTGCATCTATTTTCCCGCTACTCTGTTTCCTCCCTTTTTTCCTTGATATGTGTCTAGGGTTCTATCTCGTTCAGGGTTATCTTTTCTTGTGGAAAAAGCTTTTCTCAGTTACGCTCCCTTTATCTCTGTTGTGGCATTACATTCTCGATTGCTGGGGCAGTACAAAATGAAATGGACGAACGAAAGCAAAAGAAAAATGGAATCAGAAAGAGCACGGCGTATGGGAGTCAATCTGGCTTTGTTCAGAGCGATCAAAAAGGGTGCTGTGCAAGATGGGAAGAGTAAGGGTTTGAGACCCTTTATGACAGGAGCAGAAGGGACTCAATTGCTCTGATGATATAGTGTAGACTTGATGGTTACAAAGTCGCCTTTTCTCAGCGGCGTGTCAGTCACGATGAATGGACTTATGTACTGAATAGACCAGTATCTGAGCTTCGATTTGTACAAACTAAGCGTGAGCCTTGATGTGTTTACCTAGTAACACCTAGCTCGTAAAACTGATAATCTAGTGTCAGATATCTTGAGCTCTGAACTTAGATCAAAAAGGCTTCCATATCAAATTCTCGACAAACGCCCTCCCATGCAAACTGTGGTATCCTATATTTGATGAATAGTCGTGACCAAACCGTACTCCGGGGGCAAAAAAAACAAAAAAGAATGTAAGATCAAAACGTATCGATCGAGGTAGTCGACATTAACGACAGCAATCCGTTTAACCAGTTTTTCTCTTCTTCGAGACCGTCGTATCCTCCGTAGCATCCGAATCTCTTCTCGCATTCTTCTTTCCCTTTCCCTTGCTTTTCTTGCCATCGGCATTTTCGCCCAGTTCATCGAGTCCCTTCTTGCCAGCATCCTTCAAGTTCCCGACCTGATCATCATTCTGGTCGAACGCCTTCCGAGCTTCTTTCAGCTCACGTTCCATGCGCAATAATTCCTGGACACGGCCGAGTTTGTTGGGGTCACGGCGCAGGGCAAATCGGAAGTCATCGACCTTGATCTTCTGACGGCGAGAATAGGCAGCATACTGAGCTGCACCGTGGCACATTTCCAAAATGAAGTCGGTGACAATCTCATCAAGTACACGGACCGTTTCAGGGAGCGGCTCCGACGGGAAAGATGGGTGTGGGCTTGGATCACCATATGCGAGAAGTAGGAGACGCACTATTCATTTTCCACGTAAGCAAACGATAGCGCAAAGAATACCGCGGGAGGAATAGGAGATATAGACAAACTTACGTTCAGAGGCAAAGTTCATCTGGCCCTTGTGCCTAGCGGCACGGGCTCTTGGTTCAGCCATGCTGCAGCGCCTCTTGGTCTTGAGAGAATTAGCCACCGGGGCAGGATCCTCGTTCTTCGCGGTGTTAGGTTTAAATGCTGGACGGTAACCGGCGCGGATCAAGGCAGTCTCTTGGGGGTTGAATGGCCAAGGGGGAGCGAGCTGGCTCGACACATGGCCAGAACTTGGCTGTCGGGGGGGTGGAGCCTGGAGGACTCGCCTAGCTGGATGAGAAGCAAGAGGCAGAAGCGATGGTCGACCTCTAAAAGTTGGAGCAGTTGGGGGTTGAACATTTGGCCGGGGCGGCGGGAGCTGGACACGGCGGTGAGATGGGTTGGCGGACATGATAGGCAGAATCCCCCCTCTCGGTCACCACGGGAGGCTACAGTAGACAGTCAGTTGTTGTTCTGGCTCTTTCAGATCTTGAACTGAAATTGTGTCTCCTGGGTCTGTGGTGTTGGGATAAAAGAAGAGAATAGACTGAGACCGGATACTACTTCACGCAAGATGGTGAGTGAATGAGCTGTGAAGGGCGCCTTCCTAACTTTGCAGCCAGCTCCAGACCAGGCCTGAAAGCGCGACTGGCTAATAGAGATAATTTGTGCAGTCGGCCTTGTTCAACTTTCAGTCACTACTTTTAGTTATCTTGCTCATCATCTGTACGAGCACTTACGCCCATTCGATCATGCCAGGTATTATGGACCGTAATCAGCATGGGTAGGAGTCTTCTCTCTGTACCTCGCCTGAGAGATGAGACTAACGCTACTGTCTTCAGGTTCTTCGGGATATTCTGGAAATGTGCTCGTATCGGCGAACGGCTCAGTCCATATGTCAGTATCTGCTGTGTTTTGATGGCTGTGAGTACTAGACACAAACTCTATATGCATGGCTGAGAGGTCAGCGAGGCTAATTACGCTCACTAGGTCTCGATCTTTCTTGGGGGTTAAATGCCTTCTGTCTTCATTTATCCCTTTATTTTCCTAACTATTATATTGTCTCATGAATGAAGATAGCATGGCTCTCTTACCAGCAAGCGGCGTTACTCCTCTTCTTTTGTCGGGTTGGACATTAAATTATATTGCAGGGAGTTTTCATTATTATTTACATGTATATTTTACATACGCGATATTTTACAGTAAGAATATCCTGATATCTATCATGCACCTGTGCTTTATAAAACACCCCTCAAATAACAAGTTTTCCCGAATCCATGCTCCAGACGCAAGAAGACAAAAAGGCACTTGGAAAGAAAAGGCTAAGGGTATCTCAATAGTTAGACTCCCTTTTTCTACGCAGACGTTGCAAACCTTGCGCCAGTAGCTGCTCATCTTCATCCTGTTCGGATTCTTCCAAGGGCTTTTGATCTGAAGAGGTCAACATGTCGTGGCGAGCATCGGTCGCCATGTCTAGTTCTCCCACCGCGATCCACAAACGCTCCGGGTCTTGGAGGTAGCGGAGACATTTCATTGTATAGGAGTCCATAGAATAGCCCTGAGCCTCCATTTCCTTGATTGACTTTGCAACCTCCGGGACATTTTGCGCGTTTGCATAGGTGTTGATGACTGTGTTCCAGGTGACCATGTTGTACTCAGCCCCGTGTTTGGCCATCATCTCTCGCACTTTCTCTGCGGCAAGCGGCTGCTTATTAAAGGTGAAGGCGCTCATCAAGATCGTCCATGTCCGAATTGACGGTTTGGCACGAACAATAACCCCATCTTTAAGTTCCTCGTCTTCGTTAGAGAAATGTAGCATATCCTCCACTAGTCGTACAGCCGGCTGCAGTCCGCGAGGATCGTCCCGGAAAGCAACCAGAAACTCGTTATAGGTATGATCAGTGGAGGCTAGTGGAGCGATAGCTGGGTGGTTCTGCGACACAAGAGTTCTGAACTTGGTATAAACGCGATGGGCGTGGGGGATGCGTTTCTGGCATCGCAGGTAGGTCGCGATCATGAGGTACAGAGCAATGACAGACGGCGGGAGATTCTCGCCTCCGGGGGGGGGAGTGTATTCCGGCGGAAGAATGGAGAGCTCTTTCAATGGCGTGATATCATGCAACTGATTGTACATGTCTAGCAGTGAGTAAAAGACTCCATTGGGATCAGCATCTGGATCATGGTGTTTGGCGTTGAAAGTAAAGTGGGCGTGAAAGATCTTGCTCGCGATCCAAGGATTTTTCTCAAGTTCGCGTGACCTGATATCTTGTATCAATGATTGAACACGCTCCCGATCCCCGCGAGCCACGGCGTCGCTAAGCAGTGTTAGATAGGTAAATGAATCAGGCTCTAAGGATTGTCTTTTCATGTGACGGAACATGTCGAATCCCACTTGCGGGTCACCGGTTTTGAAAGCGTTGGACAGAACTATGTTCATCATGTCCCGGTCTGGTCGGACCCCCATCTGAGAAAGGAGCTTTGGTAAAATATAGAAATTGCGCCCATTCGGTGTATCCCGAACAGAGTCGAGCAGTAGCAGTTTGCAGCAGTGACGCATAACTCCTTCGGAATCCATCAGAAGGTTCTTCTGCCCCCGTCTCCGCACAAGCTCAAGCGCCTCTAGTGACTTGTAGATATCTCCAAACTCTGTAAACCGACGCATAAAGCAGAGCCACGTCTCGGACTCTATGTGATTCCTCCTTTCGTCCACTATTGTCCAGGCATGGTAGAGCTCTTCACGACCGGCCTTCTTCAAGTAGAGCCGGACGCCTTTCTGTGGCAAGTGGGCAATAGGCCAATTGTTTGGGTCGAGACAAGTAAGTAAGACGGACACATAGGTATGGTCCCCCTTTTGCCAATGCCGCAATTCACCAGCATGCAACTTATCCAAATAGAGAAAGCAATCCGAAAGCATGACAAACAGAGGCTTATCAGCACTCTGGGAGGTAACAAGTAGGAATTCTAAGGCCAGATTGGGGAGGTTTTGTAACAGCCATAATGATAACCGCTTCCAGTGTGCAGCCTTTGCAGGTTTATCCAATGTCTCCCAAGCCTCACGGAATATCACCTGGGGGTCTGTTTTGATTTTATCAAGAAGCTGAAGATCGCCATCATTCAGCATCAAAGTCTCCGGAAAGTCTTGTGCGTCTGAGCCGAAAGCCGCAGCCCGATATAAGTTACTGTAGGCGACTCTCCATGCCCGAATTTCATCTGGGGCGTAGTAAAAGGATCTCAACTTTATACTCTGATGAAGATCAAAAGTATCCTGGCTCACATGCCTCGTTTTGTATTCAAGTTCTACCTTCCCGTTGACCAGAGTGCGTGTAGCGTAGGAGAATTTAAGCCCCCGATCGATAGGAGCCATTTGTCCAGATGACGACATGGGTGGACCGGGGATGTCTTCTGTTGCCGGTAATAAGGGGTTCCCATCCTCAAGCCCCCGGACTGGAGAAGCAACTATATCTCGAAAATCTCGTGGCTGATCTTCGGTCAGGTTGCCCCTCGGCTCCCGAGTTAGAGCAGAATCGGAAGAAGTGTTCAGACCATTGCCGAGAGTGTCAGTTGCGCATGGGTATGCGATATTCGAATCCGACACATAGTTCGTGACATATCTAGCTGCTGGAAGTTTCGCAGTCTGTCGATACCAGTGCCCTACACGCAGCCTATGTTGCGGAACACAGGAGGGCAGTCCGGCGCTGAAGCGAGAACGCAGGAGATAATGTGGACAAAATGACATTCAGGATTTCGTTGTCTCGCCCATTGAAAACAGACGCTAATTGTATAGCAGTAAAAGCGATCCACGGAGGGGAGGGGTTGACGTTGGCAAATGGAAACTTTTTTGCATCATATGAATAGCGATCATCAAAGGGAATTCCGCCCGATTTTCCTCCGTTCCAAGTGTGGCTAATTCTTCCGGAGTGTGGCACACCAATTCCGATAACATCGAACCAAGAATTATCTACAATAGCCTGCCGGCGATCTCTAGAATAAAAAACTTGTCGCAAATTTACGGCCCTGAAGAGGGTAACCCAGTCTTTTCCCTACATCACTCTCTTATCGTGTATTGGTTTGATTCGATCGAATCTCACCATTTTCACAACATGTCGTCCAACCATGCCACTCTCGATGCCGCGGCAACAGAACGCAAAGCTCGCCTTGCAAAGCTCGCGGCGCTCAAAAGAAAACAACCAGAACCAGAGCCCTTAACGGAAGATCGCGCTAAAGATGATGAGATGGAAGATGCAACCCCGGATGTTACAGCAAAATACCTATCCGGAAGAAATTATGATGCAGAAACTCGTGGCCCAAAGTTGGGATTTGATCAGGCCCCGGCAGATGGGCAGATAACCGTGGAATCGCAAGCTGCGGAGATAGCTAAAGCCACTGCGGAACAAGCTAAGAAGGATGAAGAGGCGGATCAACCAATCGATCTTTTCAAACTTCAACCGAAGAAACCCAATTGGGATTTAAAACGGGACCTAGACGTGAAAATGAATACTCTCAATGCGAGGACACAAAACGCAATCGCAAGGCTGGTGCGGCAGAGGATAGAGAATGCGCAACGTACAGCCAAGGCCAAAAGCGCGGGATCCAATGGAGAACAGTCAGGCGAGGATGTAGGTATAGAAGGTGAAATGTTAGTCGAGGGAATTCATGTACGGGAGAGAGAGGATGAGGATGAGCGAAGGGAAAGGGAGGAGGACGACCTGGCATGATCTTGATACCCTAAAAAGGTGTGGTTTATATGTATTTTGCTATTTACGTTCCTTCGGCATCTGATTTAAAGGCGCTCGCTGTTGGGATCTGGAATACATATCGAAAAGGCGTTGAGGGTATTTTTCCTTCTTTCATGCGGACATCAATATCAATACATATTATATCATTGATATTACTATAATACAATTACGTGGTTGTAAAAGCTTCTTTCTCTTTCTTTGCCATTGCCCGATCTCTCACATGCCCCAACGGCTCACATTCATGGCCTGGGTCAATGCAAGGCGTTTACTGTATGGGCTGAGACTTCGTTCTCTTCGAGGCTGAGGTACATGGTGACGTCCATTTCGTTCAGGCCGTTCATTATGGCCCCGATTATAACGGCCATCTGAATGGTCCGAATGGCTGGGATTGTCTCTCGGGTTTGTTCCAGAGTAGTTGCGTTCGTGCATGGCGTCCGGCGTCACGGACCGCTTCTCTCGTGGAATTCGGCTCTGGCCAATGCTCCGGCTTCGGGTTCTACCTCTCCTGCTGCCATCTAGTGACAAATTTCGAGCTCGACCACGCTCCTCAGGACTCGACTCTCGACGTCTCCGCCTGGTGTTCCTGTCACCTGTCCACTTAGATGACCTGGAACGAGTGCGTTCTCTTTCACCATGTGAATAAGAATCGGAGTGACCGGAAGACGAGTCGCTATACCTTCTCTTTCTCAGCCTCGAATGATGGGAAGATGTGGGCTCCGTCCGGTCAGGCCCACTTCTCGCAGCATATCCATCACGGCGAGGTGGAGAACGTGAATGAGACCGACTAGTAGATATTGTAGACACAGAGCTCGCAGAATGTGAAGACGCTGATCTAGCCCGCTTTGACGCCTGCCCTCGTCTATCAAGGGGTTCTGATTCATCTATGTCTCTTTTACGGCCCCGTTCTTCCTCCCGCTTTGCCAGAAGATCATCGGCTACGCCTTTTCTGGAGATACTTTAGCGCTATGGTACGGGTATTATATATTGAATAGATTATGGGTCAACTTACGAGCGCAATAGATCGTTCGGAGCTTCCGTTGAAAGTTCCGGCCGCAATTTGGGGTTCAGCAACTGCTGTGTGCGCGAAGGTCGATATTGGTACGGCCGTTCCTGGGCAGTCACTGTGCATTCGTAGCTATAGTGCCGTGCGAAAGGTCAGCTAAGGGCCCACTGACGATCAAGGAGCAGTCACATATCTCGTTTCAAGCATTTCTGGCAGAGGGTGCTGGCAGTCGCCTTACTAGGGCCCTTAAGGCCGGGCACATTCCGGTACCGATTCATCGGATGTAGCTGTATACAAAGGGTGAAAACGGCTGCACAGATGTCCAAGACACTTTTAAACCAACTCGTGTATCGATATAATTTCAACTTGTATGAATATCAAACCTCTCTCTGTCGCGGCTGTTGAGGCAAAGTGTGGGTCGGGCTGACAATTAAACGCGCGGCTAACCGCCCACCAGCAGACAAGCGAAACCTGACCAGTTCTGTTTCGTTCCTTCTCAGCCCAAAAGAACAAAAAACGGCCATCATCATCGAGATCCATTTCGTCCAACTACAGCGCCGTTTTGGCCAAAGTAGAGTCGTTCCTTCAGTACGACTCCTTCCAGTTCGGCTGGAAATTGATTTTTTGATTTATTCTCTGAGTAGGCGGAAACCCCATTCCCCTCTTTAAACAATAAATGGGAAAAACCATGAACAAGTCGCTCTGACCATCATGTAAGATCAGCCACCTTTCTTGGATCTGTCTACTGTTCTTTTGGCACTGTACCTGTCGTTGGGGTCTGCATAATTATCACCACTACCCGACACGCGCTGACCCACCCGATACCAATCCACTGGTCCTGACTTCGAACAGCTTTCCCTATGGCGAATTACGTTTTCCAGAGATATGCCGTCTTTCTTTTTGGGCTTGTGTGAAGTGGGATCTTTGAGTGGCTTATTGTCTTCTTAAATCTCGGTTTCGTCTTTGAGTAAACCCGCACGTGTGAAGTCCAGCCATTCAATTCTTCTCGCCGGGTTTCCTCCATTCTGCAATCCATTTGTACCTGCTCGATAATCACCATCTGAAGAAAGGCAAAACGACCCGCCGATATTTTGTTGGGTGTTACTTAATAGTCATGGCATCGCAAAGCTCCCCGAAAGGAGATCATCGTCTCTCTTTTGCAAAGGTATGTTGACTTCGACTCAAAACACAGTCGCAGTGTAGATGATGGCGTTGCCTTTCTGACCTGCGCATAAGATTGCTGCTATGACCCCACCTTTGAGATCGGAAGTTAACGTCGAAACTAATGAAAAGAATGGTTCACAGTCTGCCGAAGAACCCTCATACTCAGAACCTCCGGGGCCGAATGGTTCCCTGTTGAGCCAAGTGACCTCAACTAAGGATGACGGGGTCAGTGCCGTCGATAGAAGTCTCGATAGCCTCTCGCGGACCATACAAGGTGTTCATATCACAGAGACGAAAGGCGAAGAGAGTCCCGATTTTCCCGCTGAAGTCCAAGAGAATGGCGCGTTAAAACGGGAGACATCCTTTGAAGATGATCGTACACATCTGTCTAACTCTTCAACAAAACCGACAAGTTTCGACTCAAAGAGCATGGCCTCAGTCACTACATTCGCAATGGACGAGAAAGACTCCTTGCGACCTGACGACAGCGCTAGTGTCCAAGCTATTGATGAAGAGGAGTCCCTCTCCGGAATAGCGTCTGGTGCACCAAACTCTCTCACTGGATCTGAATCCGGTGCTCGCGGGTTCAGGGATATACACGGTGCCCGTGCAGTATTACAAAGCGCTGGCCCTATGTTCACTGATGGTAGTCAGCGGCCAAATGGCGCCATAATGCCGGACTCTGTCTCCAATAGCTTCGTCATCGCCAACCAGGAAGCTTTCCGAGGTGGACAGCCCATTACCATACACCCATTCCCCCTGGAACCGGATGAGAAACTTCTTGAGGCAATGAAATCCCCCAAGGATCGTCTGTTGATATTGCAACTAGAGGAGAAAGTTCGACACTTCATCCAGAATTCTAAGTGAGTTGACATGCCATCGCTCTGTGTCTCGAGTTAGCTGACATCTCATTGCAGGGAGCAATCCTTAGAACTGCCACCTTCAAATGCCTTTGGACGACTGCTTGCCCATAAATTGGGTGACTACTACCATCTAACTCATTTTGTGGACAACAATGTCACATCTGTTCGACTTCATCGGACTCCCTTCACTCGGCTGTAGGATTCCCACCCACTCTATTAACGTAACAACGCTGACCGGCTCAGGCCCACACCTCTGTCTGCCATACACGCTGCGGCAAACAATACTCCGCCTCCTGCTATGCCTGCCATGAAAATTATGCGTCGTACTGACAGTGAGCGACCTTATACCGAAGGAAGCGCGGCAGCGAGCTCTGCTTTTGCTTCCAAGAACGGATCAGAAGCTGGTGACAGTACAAATGATGGAGAGCGAGGTAGCTCTTCAGCTGGGGCTACCCCAGCTAAGGACCGATTGACACTAACCAGGGAAGAACGAGAGGCCAAATATCAAGAGGCTCGGGAACGGATATTCCGCGATTTTCCTGAGGCAAAGACCTCAGATAGCACGAATGGCGATCAAGGTACCAATGTGTCACGCTCAAGTTCGATCAATGGGCGTAAAAAAGCACTGCGACAAAAAACACCACACGACGATAGCTTCGAAGCTAGGTCCCAATTCAATGTCTATTATCCTGGAGTTCATTATCCCCAGGGTCCTGTACCCTACCCTGCGGTCATGAACGATACTTCGTTCACTGGTCAACCTTGCATGGTGGGACCTGGGGTGACTCCACCGGGCATGGGTTATACTCAAAATGGGCAACAAAACGGCGCTGTGTACCATAACCACATGAACATGAATTCCGTGCCTCATTATTCAATGCCCGTATCTCCTCAAATGACGGCGAGTGGTCTGTGGCAGAATGGAGCCGTACCTCAGCAATCTCCTTATTCCGGATATGCATCTATCAACCAGTCACCGGCGATGACATCGACGAAGTCCTCCCCTGCCTTGAACAATTATCCTGTTCCTAATGCCGTGCAGTTTCAGAACACGCCTCCAGGGTGGTCTTCTCCAGCTTATCACGGAGGCTACCAACCAGCCTCGCATAGGAATCAACCCCCGATTCCCTGGACAAACTATCCGCCTCAACCGCTCAACCCCCAGTCATATCCCTATGCTCAATATCCTGGACAACCCATGAATTCAGGCAATCCTGCCGTCCACCCGTTGCCTGGGAGCTTCAATAGATCTCCATTCAACCCTCAGACACGTTCATTTGTTCCTGGCGGTACGACCCTGGCACAACACCCAAGCAAGAGTGGCCAGCATGGAATGAATCCATACCCCACCATGCAAGCTGGTGTTCAGCCCCAGTGGGCTGGTTATCACGAAGCTAGCAAGAACCTAGATGCAGCAACGTCCGTGGCGACTAACGCTCCTCGTGGGCCACCCGCGGTTAGTAGAGACTCCATTGCGAAGTGGGGGACGCCGTCCCATCTACCCCCTAAACCACCGCCATCCGAAGTCCCATCCGAGTTCGAGTTGAAACATCGACCGAGTGTCCCTACTACTCATCCCTACCCGGGGAGCGTCCATTTGAATAATAAGAACGGTCCGCTCGTCGTATCAGGGGGCGGGAGGGCTAACTAGATGACCCGTTTTACATTTGATCATATACAGCCATTCTAGCATATTTCTTTGGCGCACGCGGTTGATGGCATCGACACATTATCTCAAAGATAAGGATATCGATTTTCCATGGCTATCTCGGGTAGATAGAAGTGTGGGAGCCTAGCTATGCACCTAATATGTCGTACTGGAAGTGGTTGATATGATTATGTACAGCTACTGCTGTCATGTCGCTAGATTTGAGCGGGTAATGGATGTTGAAGATTGCTACTAAGATACATAAATCTTAAGAATTCGATTCGTAAATTATGAGGTTTTCACAAAGAATCCAAAAGCTCTTTGTAAGTCGGGCCTTAAGGGTTGGGTAATGAACGCCTGGCCTATCTTGCTCCTAGTCTAGCCCTTAAGAGGAGCAACCGGTTGAAATGAGATATCTCGATGCAAGGTAATAACTATTGAGCTATAAGGGTTTTAAATAAAACTACGCAAAGGCGTCACGGATACCTTTCAGAAGCGGGTCACCGAATATCTGCATCCAGAAAACAACAGCTAAAATTACACGATCCTAAAGACCGATAGGTAAAAACATGACCATTGAGGGAAATTAAACAGATACAGAACCACCAACGAACAACCATACCAATCCCTATCCATATACCCACTTTATATGTATTTATTGCTTCGATTCTTCCTGCTTGGCCAGCTTTTCTTCTTTCCGTCCATCGAGTTCTAACTTCTTAATCTCCCGCTCCAAGTCCTCGACACCATCTTTTCGGAACCGCGTCACCTTCTGCACGTTCAAGGTTGTCAATTGATTGAGAGACTCCGAACCCTGAGATCGTTGTCTGGCGACGGTGCGTGCCGTCATGGCGAATCGCATATCCTTAGGCCCGTCAACGAGTTCCAGGATGGCGCTGGGCGCTTGATCGTCTTTCTTGGGCTCTACACGGAGTACTCGGGTGTAACCACCGGGACGTTCGGCATAGCGTTCACGGAGAGGACCGAAGAGCTTGGGGAGCATGTCATGGGGAGTCTATTTCTAATTAGTGCTCCAATTCAACGAAAGATTGACAAAGTGATCGTGATCAGGGGATCGTAAAGTTTAAGGGGGAAAGTTGTCATGCGACGTTTCCTCGTTCGCCCCAAAGGTTCTTCCAAATATTGGCTCACACAAAACATAGGCAAAGGTGGAATTAGAGGAGAGAATAACTGGGATCCAACATACGTAAAAAACCGACAAAGCCCGTCTCCGGCTCGCTTCTGAATTCTTCTTGCCCAGTGTGATCAATTTCTCGGCCAGTCGTTGCGCCTCCTTGGCCTTGGGCCATGTTGTTGTGATCGACTCATGTTTGAACAGAGAGGTAACCAGGTTCCGAAGCAGAGCCTGTCTGTGCGACGACTTGCGGCTGAGATGGCGATATTTAGCTGCACCACCGGCCATGATGATAGGTGTATATGGAGAAGGTGGTTATAGGCGGTTGTGTTTGGTCTATTGGCCGTGGCAATTGGCGGGCGACGGATGAATGGTACAGCGGAGAGAAGTCGCAAAATCGGCTACACTATCGGGCGGTAGACAGACGAGGGAGGAGAACTGTGCTATTTGTGTTGAGGAGTATTGAGTATCGATGTTGTATTTCGATTAGCGTTATGGTCAACCATCTGGAGGGTGGAAAGATTCGTTCCTCCGCGGGCAGCCAATCGGAGTGCTCGAATGGCAGTCCCGATCCGCGCTGCAGAAACTCCCCATACTTACAGATTTGTTTCTTCCATCTCGAGGAGAAACTCGTCTATCTTCTTGCTTTGATTGCATTTTCCTTTTGCCTTGGAATCGAGATTAGCTCGTCACGCCTCCCCACATATCACTAGCTAGATCTACATATCCTAGATTTCCGAGTCGTGACTTCTGTTCTTTCGGCCGCCGCCGCCGCCGAAGTGCTTCCTCCCCCGCTGGGCTTTGCTCTTCGCCATCCTTCTTGACTTGATTTTCCTCATAAGGGGAGTAAAAACAAATATGGGCTTTTTCGCCGGTTTTGTACGTCGTAACTCTCTCACTCTCAGGAATTCGAGAAAAGTATACGGCAACAATCAGTTAACACCAAGATAGTTCAGCGGATTCGCTCTAACGACAACTGCATTGTATCTAACCGTTCAAGTACATCGATCTATTCGCTTGGAACAACGCGATGCTATCCGCCAACAGACTCAAGCCCTAACCTGGCTATCCTCCCCGATAGGCGCTTACGACCGCCGGTTGGCCCCGAGCGATATCCCCCAGCCAGCCAAGGAAATAGCGGTGCCAGTACGGCCTACTATGAAGGATCTACTTAAGCACCATTGGAATCAGGAAGTGGAGAAGTTGGCAAAGAAGGCATACGACAGTCGGTGGGAAGATGCGCGAGATACGGCGATGGAGGGGTGGAAAACGGTAGTGAGGCTTGTAAAGAAGGAGTAAAAGGTCTTTTCGTTATGTGTTCATTGGAGTTGCTCGATGTTGGTGAGCACCTAGGTTCAGATACCCTTTCTTTGTTCGTCGTGACTAGCGTCTGATACATACTATATCAATAATTTTCCTGTTGGTTCGAAATTTGCTATTTCATGCATTGAGTGGGGACATTGCGTCGCGTAGTTGTACGCGAATCATAGCCATGGTCCCGTCGATAGAGCCTACTAGGATGATTGCAACACCGTGTGCAGAAGCGTAGGTGGCTCCCTGTGAGGGCAGGACTATTTAGGGATAGCAACCCCTCTCCCATCTTATAAGTGGTAGCGTCGTCGTCTACCTACCGAGTGTACAGTTGACGGTAATAGTATGTATATGTCAACGTCAGTCAGCGTGACATGTCAGGTATACCTAGTCTCTGTCACCGGAAGCCTCATATGGTGTCCATAGATCATGCATGTCGAATGTGTCTCAGCCAGTGTTAGTCGTTGACGCTGTCTCCGTAGTTATGCTCTCGTTGTCGCTCCAGATGTCTCTGCTCTCCCTCTCCACAGCACGCATGGCTTGGGCGACTTCCTCAAGCTTTGCCACTACATCCAACACACCATTATTTACTCGATCAAAGTAGCGATCATTCGCATCCCGCCTCTCTCGCGCAAGAAGAATGTCTTTTTCAGTTTCCTCGTCTAGATTCCTCTGAGATGCATTATCCATCGCAGTAGGCTCTCCCGTAGCACTAGCAGCCCGCGAGGACACCCTTGGTCTCGATTGACTTTTGCCAACTGCATTCTTCGGGTCAGCCACTTCATCGGCTTCGCTTCGAGCCCACGCTTGCGCAAGCTTCAGCTGTTTCGTTCGCAGGTCTTCGAGTGCCTCAGAGTGCTTCTCGCCAAAAACATGTTCACTAGCCACCGCGCTCAGTTCAACTTCTGATAGGGCATTCTGCATCTCCTGCCAAATTGCGTCAGAGCGATCGATTTCACCCTTTGATTGTGTGCGAGACAGGAATGGCGAAAGAGAGCCTGGTGCCTCAAGAGCGCCATGGTGATGAGAGGCACGATGCCGTTGCAGCGGGGCAGGTTGAACCCCTCCTCCAGGAGGAGAGACAACGGGTATAGGCTGTGGGAGAGATAGATTAGATGCATTATGAGAGGGCGGACCTTGGAAAAGAACTGGGGGAGGAAGACGCGCAGAGCTAATCTTCCTCAGGTTCTCTAACTTCGGAGCAGCATCATCCATATTGAGTCGAAATCCAGTGTTGGCGGCTTTGACGAATTATAACATATCGAGGACCACTTGACTGACCGATTGAAGTATAAGCAGTACAGGAATGGAGTGGTTACTGATAAAGAAAAGGGAAGGGGGAGCTTATCGATATCGGAAGACGGCGGGAGTTATTCCGGTCCCGTGCCTCGCTTAGCGGCAGATTAGGGCGGACTGCGCACAGCAGAACATTTTGGTTAGAGCGACACCGCCGGCCGTGAAAGGAACCCTTCGACCTTCGACTTTCGACAACCATCCCCATCAGGCCTTTCGGCAATCTATATCAGTCGGTATGTATATTGATGCTGTGTTTTTGATGAACCATATTTGATTCTAGGATCTCCCGTTCATCCTCAAATTTTTTTATTTCCCAACGCCTCGGCCATGTACCTTTGATACCCGTCCCCTCAAGATTTCTCATCAGCCCACACGAATCACCAGTCTTGAAATACAACAGGAATATCTAACGCAATTTTTCTTTACACCTATAGTTGACCGTCCTCCCGAACACAATCCGCCAAGATGGGTAAGGGACAGCCCCGTGGTCTTAACGCCGCGCGCAAGCTCGCGAACACCCGCCGTGAAAACCGTTGGGCCGATCTGCACTACAAGAAGCGCTTGCTCGGTACAGCCTACAAGTCCTCTCCCTTCGGTGGCGCTTCTCACGCCAAGGGTATCGTCCTCGAAAAGGTCGGTGTTGAGGCCAAGCAGCCCAACTCCGCCATTCGCAAGTGTGTCAAGGTCCAGCTTATCAAGAACGGCAAGAAGGTCGCTGCTTTCGGTGGGTAGCCTTTTCTTCTTCCCCGGTCTCTCTTTTTTTTGTCCTGTATTACAATATTGGAAGTGATGGATTATGTGTGTACGGAGGAATGGGTAGTGGGAGTGGCGAACCCTGGGAATGGGCACTACAGACGGATATATGGTTCAAAATGTGCTAACGGTTAACCGCAGTCCCCAATGACGGTTGCCTCAACTTCATCGATGAGAACGACGAGGTTCTCCTTGCCGGTTTCGGTCGTAAGGGTAAGGCCAAGGGTGATATTCCTGGTGTCCGTTTCAAGGTCGTGAAGGTCTCCGGTGTCTCCCTTCTCGCTCTCTGGAAGGAGAAGAAGGAGAAGCCCCGTTCGTAAAGAATCACAAAAACCAAGGATTGCTACGGGAACGACGGGGGCGGGGCCCATTCCATGGAACATTGGAAGATTACGATGGGATCTATCTTCGGTCTATGGTCTGGTCTGGAAATTATGGTTCAGGACGGATGGCCCTGCATATAAATTGCAGCCACTATGATTGATATACTTTTAAAAAAGATGGCGCCATGATTTATATCTCTGGGAAGGGCCCTAAAACATCAAGTCTCAAACTTCAACCATCTTTTCTGATCTACTTAGATAATGTAGTATTAATCGGGCTCTTGGTTTCCGTCGTCTTAACGACGAGACGTTTTAAGCTATGACCCGGGTACCTATCTTATCGAATGACCCTAGTACCACATCATATGATCTTCATTTATTATGCTTCCTATGGTAACTACGGAGCAGCTTCCGTTTGACGAGTCTTTCCATGTTATCCCTGTGGGTATCGTTTCTCGTGTTTTGTCTATTACAATCATTACGCCCTTGTGTGACCATGCTTTTTCCGTGTGAAGACGTGACCCATTTTTAATTCCCAATTCCTGTTCTATTTTTCTTAGTTTCTTTGACAGAGCACTTAGAAATTGATGTCCTCTTTGCGGTAGTGATCGGACACAATACGATAAAGATAAGATGGCGCATGACCACCCCTGCACGAGAAGGTCCATAATTAGCTTGACTGGGCAAAAGTACAAGGGAAATATAAAAATGCGCATGAACCCACAAATTCGTGATATAGAGATCAATCAACTCCGCCGGAACGTAGTCGTACAACGGATTTTGGACGTCGATCTGATCTACCAAGTCTCCATCTTCGTAGCTGATAACTTTACTAGCGTCACCATACTCGATCAGTGAGTCGAAGTCGAACGGATACACAGGGCTGAGCTTGTATACACCGCTGACTACTACCACAGGGGTCTGGTGCACCTTTGCTGCGCGAGCAATGACCCGAGTGCCTGCGGAAGCTACTAGTCCACCATTGGCGAGGACAGAATGCGTACCCAGGATGACCTTGTTGACCCGTGACATGAGCGCAAAGACGGCGGAGTCTGGAATAAGGATGACTGTGATGCCCAAAGCAATCAAAGGCTTTTGGAAAGACTCGATGCTCAGGATCTCTTCATCACCAGGACTGTTACCGCTGACGGTGGCATGGGTGGCTTCGTGGTTATTGGGGTAGGATTCGGCATGAATCACGGTGAACTTCCGCTTGGCAGCAGCTTTAAGCAAGAACTTTTGGACGGTCGTCGACGATGTATGCGTGAGAATAATCTCATTGGAGTGGATATGGTCGAGGGCGTAGGCCGCGATTTGATCATCGACCTGGCCCAACTCATCAATAATCTCATTGACACCTTCGAGGACCTCGGCACGGATATCCTTGCTTGGTGTATGCGCCAACAATTTTCCAGATGGGGAGGCCGAGGCGGGTGTACCGGGCAGCGATGTTTCGGGTTCCGGGTGCGAAAGTAGACTAAACATGGAAATCGGTGCCGGTTGGGATAAAGGTGGTCGGGAAGACGATCGGTCTGAACCTTCGAAACGGCCAGACAAGGAATCCGAATGGTCTGTAGTTCAACTGTTAGCTTTCACGTACACCCACTTGAGGTGTGGAAATAGGCTCAAGCTAACCATCCAAGGCCCGCGGGGTTTGAGGCTGGCTTTCGGAGCCTGCCTCGCTCAGGTTGAAGTCGGCCTCCCTGTCGTCTTCGGCCTCATCCCGAATCAGACCCAGTACGCGCCTAACAATGTTACCAACCACCATCTCCCTGGGTTGAGCAGCCACCAGTCGCCTTCCCACACTTTGGACCCGCTCAATTAACTTAGCTGCATCTGTCGTCCTACAAGCCGAAATGACACGAAGGAGAAGGTAAGCTGTCGCAGTCGCGCATGACCTCGAATGACGAATTTGGCGTCGCTTGAGAAGTCTGAACGTCTGTTAGTATATCTGCAGAGCGTGCGATGACGTTGGGAACACACGAGATCAGATTATCGATCGATGTGTCAATCGGATTGGTCTTCAAAGATTTGAGAAATGACGCCAACCCTGGTGTCAAGGCCACAGGCGTGGACGGCATGTTTGCGGTATACTCTATGAGTATTTCTCGACGTTAATGATGCTGGCGTCTGGGAGAGTTGGCAGGTCTTCGATAGCTATGCAAACTGGTTAGCAAGGTTGAGTCATGCCGCAGACTTCTATGTATACCCAAAACAGTCTATTATCGGATAAGCATGCAACTCCAAATTATCCCGATGTCAGTACTTGAGAGCTCGAAAGCTCTGTTGAATGTTTCGGGCGAGATGCAGCGGTAGTTGAGGGGCAGCGCTAAAAGTGAGGAGGGTGGAGGTTCTTCGGTGGGATGTGACGGAGGGAGTTTTTGCCCGCCGCTTAGAACTGCCGCTCAGCCCAACGTGCTGCTGGCATACGGGACTAACACCGGGACGGCCTGACAGCAGACCACCTCTTGACCCGGAGTATGTATGAGTGTCTCCCACGCACATTTCTGTTGTCTTCGATTATTAGTCCGCTTCATGTTCCTGGCTGAGAGGCTGTAATATCTTCTTTTGCCCTTCCTTCCATTTTGTATATTCTCCTGCAGACCTTCACTAGCCGGCACGACTGGAACTCGCTCTGTCCGTCTTCGGTTATCACTTCATCGAACAGGCCTGGAGTAAGCGTGGTTTCGATACACGGGTTGTCGACTGGCGCATTGAGGTTAGTAGTAGGATCTTCTTTATCCCTTTGCAATCGTAATGAGGTCTCATGTCAGGCTATTCCCATGTTATTGTGTCGGTGCTGCGTGAGTGCTGACTCGCACGTTCTCCCTTAAGACACCTGCGCCAGCCCGGACACCCGTGGGCCGTGTTGGAAGATGAACTCTCTGAACATATTGTCGTCCCGAGTTATTGGCCAGTCTTCCAATTCGAACCGTAGCCGTCAGCGATCACGTTCGCAAGGAGACGTTCCCCCAGCAACTTCACCGGCCGACCTCTCCAAACTCAGGTCCTATAGCGAAGACGACTTCCATTCGGCGTATGCATTTGAGAAAAGCAGCGACGACGGCCCTGCGTTAGCACATGGAGATGGCCAGCTTGGCCTTACGTTCGACGAGAAGTCACCATTAATACGAGGGCTTCAAAAGGATGGCTCTTTTGCTACAAAAGGTACACTCGGCCTCGTTGCTCAGCGATTTTTCGATACCGTTGCCGAAACAATCAAGTTTATATTGTCCACCCTGGCAGCACCTGGTATATTTGCAGTTCAATGCTTCCGTGACGATGATGGGCGTTATTCTCCTGTAGCCCCAGCGAGAAAGCTAGGGCGATTTCTATTTGGCTCCTCCTCAGCTAGTAGGGCAAGCACGTCGGCGAAAGGGATTAAACAGTTGGACAGTAAACGACGGCCGAGCTCTACACGGAAGCTGAAAAATCACAAGTCGCGAGACTCTATCGCATCGAGCACTTCGGAATCTGAAGGAGATCGCAAGGCCCTCGAGGGCCGTACCAATAGTAAATCTCGGTCCCCGAAAGCCAAGTCTCCTAAGTTGGAACAAATATCGGACAAGACCACTCCCCGTCGCTCTATACGGATCAAGCTCCATAACGAAGAAGCACTTAAGCGACAGAGGCAACGCCGATCCCAGAGTGTGGATCTCGATCAGTCGTCACATACTGGGGCACTGAATCCAGATAGCTTGAAGTCGCCGACATCTCCCTCTGTTCACAGGGTTACAAAGTATCCTCATTCCCCCTTCCCTCCGCGGCCACTGATTCCAGCCCGTCTACCATCCTACACTGCCACTTCGCGCACGTCCAGGCTCCCTCAGAAGACTCTGATCCTAGACCTAGATGAGACCCTCATCCACTCCCTAGCCAAGGGAGGTCGCATGTCTAGCGGCCATATGGTTGAGGTCAAACTGTCCACGCCAATGACGACTGCTCTCACCCCAGGGGCATCGCCTACAACTTTAGGACCGCAACACCCAATCCTGTACTATGTCCACAAACGACCCCACTGTGATGATTTCTTGCGCAAGATTTGCAAATGGTATAAATTAGTTATTTTTACCGCCAGCGTCCAAGAATATGCCGATCCGGTGATTGACTGGCTGGAGCAAGAGCGGAAGTACTTCCATGCGCGGTATTATCGTCAACATTGTACTTTCCGTAACGGTGCATATATCAAAGACCTCAGTTCCGTGGAGCCTGATTTAAGCAAGGTCATGATCTTGGATAACAGCCCTATGAGTTATATTTTTCACGAGGGTATGTTGACAGGCTCTTGATAGCGTCCATTGCCCTCAACGAAATCATGAGAACTGACTTCATCTAGATAACGCAATTCCCATTGAAGGTTGGATCAATGACCCAACAGATAACGGTCTACTCCATCTCATCCCTATGCTCGAAGCTTTGCAATATGTGACCGACGTACGAGCCTTCCTGGCATTACGTAGAGGAGAAACAGAAGCATAGCCTAGAGAGGGATGAGGTTGAACTCAAAGATAGAATTCATAAAAAAAAAAAGAAAGAAAGAAAGAAAGTATCATTGAAGGAGAATGAGTATACAAAGCTGATGGAAGTTTTATAATGCATTTTCTTATATGACAGTAAAGAAGGCTGGCTGAAAGCAACATGGGTGCTAGTAGCATTACTTACTTCATACCATTCACATTTTTACCATTGTGAACCCTACTTTATGTTCTTGTAATTTCCCCTCTCTTCTTCTCTTCCCTGTTTTATTGTTTTTGTTTCTTCGAGTTGGACGGACGTTATGAGTCAGGATCATCACTCTTATATATATCTTTCCCGTATAGTTACTGTTATTCGTTACTTATACATCTCGGGTCAAAGTACCCTTTTCATACAGATTCCTGGACACACATTTTTTATTAACAAAGTTTTCTATATCTATAACAAGATGCTTTTCTACACCCTAAATTCAGGGTAGAGTAATACTCAAACATTAGAAGACATCGAATACCCGTTATTGGCTCTAAGAAATCCTATTCATATAAAAAATTATCACATTGATTCGCTCCTTCTCCGGTGATAGTTTTAAGTGCCCGGGCGTAGGGCTCAGTGAACGAGCGATAACCGTATTGGAACTATTCACATCAATCAAGAGAGCCCCGAATGTATTTGTCTCATGACAGATATGTTGTGGGTTACGGTGCAATTGCTCCCAATCGTGGCGCCTGTTCTAAACCTTGGATTAGGTTTTACGTACGTAGTATAGGCGGAGGTATATTGAAGCCCTGTGAATTGCGTTTTTATTGATTCTTATTTCTAGAATAGGCGATTACAGTTAGGGGGTGTTTTACAATCCCTTAGCCTGCTTGGCTTCCGTGACCGCTTCCTTCAGTGCCGCAATAGCATGGTCAATGTCCTTGCGAGCAGGGTCGCTGACACTCACACCCATATGCCCGAACCGGATATACTTAGTCGCAGCCTCCTTATGCAGACCCGCTGCAAAGATGACACCCCTCTTCAACAGTCCAGGCAGCACATCAGGTGGGGCCAGACCGTCGGGTAGCCAAATAGCCGTCATGGCATGTGCCTGGTTCTCTGGCTTAGCGGCCAACTGCTTCAAGCCAAGTTCGGCAACAGCGGCCTTGACACGGTCGGAAGCCTGGGCATGGATGGCAAAGCGCTCTGCCATTGGACGGGATGTGATTTGCGACAACGTGGTGTGCAGGGCATGGACCAGCTGAGTCGGTGGGGTAGCGAAATAAGAGGGCTTCGAATTTTCATAGTTCTGCATAATAGGGAGCCAGTTGCCGATCGAGGAGTAGTACGATGCTGGTGGAGTCTGACGGTTCTTGAAGCGGTCGATGGCCCGGCCCGAAGTCATCAGGATACTAAGGCCCGGTGGGCAACCAATGGCCTTCTGACTGGCAGTCAGGACAACGTCAAGATCCCATTCGTCGAAGGCAATCTCCTCGCAACCGACACTGCATACGCCGTCGACAATCACTAAGGTGTCCGGGCTGACCCGGCGAACGATCTCGGATATGCGCTTGATGTCGCTGAGCACACCTGTCGAGGTGTCAACGTGAGTAATGGTGATGATCTTGTAGGGCTTCTCCTTCAATGCCTGTTCAATTTCTTCGAAAGATGGGCGCTCTCCGAGGGGGGCCTTGAGCTGCGTTGCATTCGCACCATATGTTTCCAAGCATGCTGCGAATGAGTCGGCGAAGTAGCCGGTGTGTAGAACAAGGGCACACTCTCCCTTTTCGATTAAGCTCGAGGCGACGACGTCCCAGCCCAGGGTGCCACTACCGGAAATGACGAAAGGCTGAGCCGTCCGGCTGGTGGACTGGAAGAGCTTGCGCACCAAGGTTAATGTCTCTCCGAAGGTCTTCACGAAGCCAGGGCTGACGTGGCTCTCACTGTGGAAAGAAGTCAACAGGGATCAGTATTACACCGCGCTGAAGACAGCCGGTAAACTTACGCATAGTGGGACATAGACTGAAGGACAGCATCGTCGAATTCAATGGGCCCTGGGATCAGCAGGGTGGGGTGAGGAGCTTGGGATGACATTTTGACAGAAGGCGATGAAGATTGTGGAGAAGGATCTGGAGTATTCGGAATGGGAGGAGCAGAGCGATCGAGGGGCTTATATTCGATATCGTCGGGGCAGTGAGAGTTTCTCTCGGTCGAGAAGGGGGTGTTAAGCTCGGGCAACGGTAAGCGCTGATCCAGGTGCCTGGAAATCAGGCTAAGCCGCTGCGTCGTCCGTTTAGTCGCCAGGGTTTCCGAGAAGTCGGCTCTCGACGGGAGAGCCCGCGGGGTAAAAGGCTGAATGTAATGGAGGGGGAGGTAAGACTGGATGGGAAAGGGGGAGCAATCGGGGATCACCGGAGAAGATCAATCGGGCTGGAGGTGACTTGTTATTGGTAGATTGACTATATATCCTTGGGAGGGGGAAGTATAAAAGGCCCAAAAAAAAGTCGTGAAGAATTGAATTGGTATTGAGTGGAGGTAGTGAAGCGATTTAAAAATGGTTAAATATGGGGAATTGATCTATAGAATTATCTTTAAAGAAATTTCTTTTTAACCCTTTTCTTAAGCTCTCCCTCCTTTTCTAATTTCTATCGGCCGTATAATACTATCAAACCAACACAGCGGGCGGAGCCTTCCGTGGGATGGATACGTTCACCTCCGCAATGCGGAGAGCAATAGCCTCCGGACTGACAAATGTTGGGACTATCAATGGGAAAGCGATTGGTCCATACCTCCATTCTCAAGCAATGACCAGGTGAAGCCGAAGAGTGGGAATGAAACCTCATTTGTTCCTTATTCAACGTCGGGTATTGAGAAACAATATGTTCTACGGCACAGAAACTACATACTGTACCTATGTAAAGGTCTATAGTGCATAATTTCCAAGTGGCGAAAGTTGCCATAGACTGCTACCCCACACGGGGCTTTGCAATCCTCAAGCTGGTGTCGTGTCCATATTTTGTATGGATTGGAATTCAACTTGAAAGCCCTAGGTCGAATTTCATGCTGTATGGATGTCCTTGAGGCCATAACATGTAGTTTTTGAGGTACCTACTTTTGGAATAAAGGCAGATGGCATATTTACTAGGTAAAGTATGACTTGAATGAAGCAGTTTATGTGATGCAAATTTGTGTTGTATCAATTGTTCGATTGAGGGGTGACTTGGAAGCTAGACGTGTTGCAGTATATAGACTAACTTCATCCCCTTCCGGTATTAAAACGTGGAATCTGCTTAAGATTCATGATCCAGTGTAAAGCCCTTACTTCCATTGGGATAGATATGAGAGTTGTGTCTCAACTTCTTTTATGGTAACTGCTATAACAATAGATGAATGATCTTGGATCCAAGACAGAGCAGTTAGACTAGCCCAAACTGAGTAAAGTACGAAGTACCAGAGCCACGGATAAAGTATGGTACTAACTACATATGATTAGTTTATAGGGCTTAGGGTTATGAGAGCGCGGCGCGGCATCGGCGTCAGGCGTCAATGAGCTTTCCCCGCGAAGCTCCATCGAGTCGACGGAGTAACAAATATCCATACGTAACCTTAACTTCAGACGCACTAGATCGCTGGCTGCCCCATTTACCTTGTGTGCCTACAGGTAACTACTTTATCCTTTTGGAATAAGTCTCTCTGGTATGGGCTGTTTAACCAACCTGTTCCTCTTTCCAGGATGACGTCGCGCCTGGTCCTGGTCATTGGTGACCTTTTTATCCCTGATAGAGCTCCAGTACGCGGTCAACGCTTGTTCCTTAGTTTCCTATCAATACACTGACTTACTTTCTAGGACTTTCCAGCTAAGGTGCGCTCCGTCTAATTCCCCATCTACCTAGCTTGCAGTTCCGTCATATCAATACTGTTGCAGTTCCGGAAGCTCTTAACGCCGGGCAAGATCGGCCAGATCCTATGTCTAGGCAATCTAACCGACCGAAGTACTTTTGAATTCCTTCGTGGTATCGCCCCCGATCTGCAATTGGTTAAGGGTGACTTCGACGTTGATTCTCCCAATTTACCCCTCTCGAAGGTTGTGTCCCACGGCAGCCTCCGCATCGGCTTTACGCATGGCCACACCATCATTCCGCCGGGCGACGCCGATGCCCTGCTTATCGCCGCCCGCCAGATGGATGTAGATATATTGCTATGGGGAGGCACACATCGCTTCGAAGCCTTTGAAATGGAGGGGAGGTTCTTCATCAATCCGGGAAGTGCGACGGGCGCTATAAGTACTGGGTATTGGCCTGAAGGAGAGGAGCCAACACCTAGTTTTTGTTTGATGGACGTGAGTTGACCCTTCACTATGGTCTTGACACAGGCTCTTTTGGGACTCCCCCTCTGACATTCTACAGATTCAAGGTGATGTTCTTGTGTTGTATGTCTACCAGCTCAAGAGGGACGCCAATGGTGCTGAAACCGTTGCAGTTGAGAAGGTTTCATTCCGCAAGAACACTGTTCAATCATGAGTTGACGTTTCGTACTCTTCGTTTGTATATATGCCATAGAAACAGCAAACAGCCACAATTATGACCTATTAATTCTACGTGACTTGATCTTATCAAGCTTTTTCGAACGGGCTGTGCCTTCATTTGTTGTTTATGACGATGATGGTGATGGTGGTGGTGGTGGATGTATTACTTGCCATTTCTCGCCCCTTCGACTCGAGTGGGTTTGCGTGTTTCTCCTGTCATGTACGTATTAAAAAACTCGGATGATATACTTGATTATGATAAAGGGAATATTCTCTGCAGGTCAGTGAAGTGGATGAAGCCGTAGACTTTCAATACTATCCCTATTGCAGGATAATTTGCGCGTGCATAATATACATTAATCAACTGGATGAAGGTATTGCCTTACTATATTTATAAGGAAAATGAAAAAAAAAGGTAGAAGAATGAAAATAAAGAGAAAGGAAAAACAATGGTCAAGATACGTACACACCAGAACTAGAGTTTTGGAATATCAAAGGGTGAGACCAAAGGTCACTTTGGTACTAGGGTCACTAAAGTAAGGTAGACAGACACTCGATTTGAGTGAAGCCGGTTGCCATGAAGGTTCAGATGACAAAAGTCGCTAACCGGAAAGAGCAGCAGTGACTTCGGCGTCGATCAAACACGAGCATAACCATTCATGACCTACTGCAGTCTTCTACCTCCAATCACCAGATGAATACCCTTTTTTCTACCTCTTCAATTATGCTAATCTAGGTTTACTTTGCTCCATTCGTCCCTGCTTTGTATCTGTCGGATATTATATTTTCCCAAAGCTCTTACTCCACTCCGCTAGCAGTCGGGGTGGTGCCGTTACTACTTGAGTTTTTTCTTGTGACTTCAGGTCGAACATAGACAAGAGGAGACATTCTCAAATACCTTCCATAATGAATACAGAAGAGAACGAAGTTAAAGACGAGCGCCTGCAGCACCAGGAAGAGGGGGCTGATGATGAGGTAAGGCTGGTTCTTCAAGCTGAAACTGAAGCTAGGTCGAGGACTGGAAGCTCGGGTGTTTTTGCATCACTTCTACTCGAATAAAGTGGCTACACTCTCATTACCACTTAATCTAACGCGTTTGTTTCACCTGTAGGAAGAAATTGCGGCGATGAAAAGACGGGTAGCCGAAATGGAATCCGAGGCGGCGAAGTTGCGCGAAATGCAAGCCACCCTTGATCAACAGTCCGAGAACCTACGGGAAGATAAGGAAGAGATCGATGCACGGAGTATCTTCGTTGGCAACGTCGATTATGGTGCTTCTCCAGAAGAGATTCAGGCACATTTCCAGAGCTGTGGCTCAATAAACCGTGTTACTATTCTTCTGGATAAATTTACGGGTCAACCTAAAGGGTGCGTTGCCCCTTGGCTCGTTGTCTTTATCACCCTTTTCTCGTATAAAGAGAGTTTTTATGAATATCTTGCATGTTGCAAGTACTGACGCTTGTGGTAAAGGTATGCCTATGTAGAGTTCGCAGAGCCTAGTCTGGTTGCACAGGCACTTGTTCTAAATGAGAGTGTGTTCCGTGGCAGGAACCTGAAGGTCGGTTCTCATATCTATTCCTTACACTCAGTCTTGTTGTCTAACTTGTGAACCCGGACGTAGGTCGTCCCCAAGCGTACCAACTTGCCCGGCATGACTCGAGGACGCGGACGAGGTGGCCCTCGAGGCCGGGGCTTCTTCCGCGGTGGCTACCCTCCTCGTGGAGGCTATCGCGGAGGTTATCGTGGTCGGGGTCGGGGCTATGCACCATACTAATTGCCTACAACGCATGCCAGCCATTGAGGAGCGAATATTTCGCAGGGAAGAGCAAGCGAGACCGAACCTGTCGAGCGAAAGAAGAGCGCCATCGAATACGTGCTCTTGATTCGATGAATACTGAGGTCTCTGATTCCATGGAGGGTTCTTTGGAGTTGGGGATGGAATGTACTGTATGATAGCCAACTGGCAATCGGCAGGATGGATGAATTTCGTCTTGTTTTCTATGATATCACCCATATTCTACTGGGATCTTTTTGTTATGGTCGCCATCTGTCTTGAAAACCATTCTTACAGGGCCAACGGAGAACATGTTGTTTTGTCCCTAGATTGTTAGTAGTACAGAGTACTCCGTAGTCCTGTGGCTAGGTATGTATGAGGCGATTGCGACGTCAAGGAGCCAATTCTTCAACTATGGAGACGGAACACTACGTAGTACGCAGTCAGTGTGCCCCACTGTCTAGTAGCCAAACAAGACCAATCGCAATGGGGTGTAGGGGGGAGTTAGTTCGGAGTAGTTAGTACGTATATGTATCTACTCCTAAGCGAACAGAATTAGGGGGGAGGAGGGAGAAGGGGAATGATTATTTGAGGAGGTAGTTGGTTTGGTATAGTACAAAGTATAGATGTAAAAATAGAGGCTGTGAATCTCGTTGCCTTGCGGAAAAGCCACTAAATGCTTGGCTGGGTTGGGGGGGCGTTTTCCTTTCATTCGGATGGAAAAGCACGCAGGGTTTCTACTTTTGGCGTGATTTTCGAGTCTGGAATCTTGTTTAGTTGGCTAATAGAAGACACCTTAGGTTTCAGGTATCTAGGCCAGCACCATTCTCTGTTCACGAGTGCATTGTAAAATTACCTAAACTTACCATCTGGGAATCAATTGGCACCGGTAACTAGATTACCTTGAAGATTACAGAGGAATGACTTGTATGTAGTCACGGTATGGAATTATGGAATTTGGAGATTATATAATATTAATATTATGGTTAATGATCATTGACTGATTATTCGATGAAATTAAATTTGTATTTGTATTTATATTTTCATTTTCAATTCTCTTTCTTCTTTGCTTGTTCTGACTTGAATACAGTACATACCTACATACACACATATACCCCCTCCCCTCCTTCGCCACGATCCGCCCACACCCGCACCCAAATCCAACGGTAATCAGTCAATCAACCGCCTTGTGCTTCTCTTCCCGGAAGAACCCCTCGCGACATCGTGATTGGTTCTTAAGGCGCAACGTCAGGACTGATTTGCTCAGCCCCAAGTTGCCCGCGCCTCCATCTTCAGGCTTAGTCTGCCCGTTATCGCCAAACCTCAACTCACCTTAGTTTTCTCTGCTGCATCAATCATCAATCTCGCCTCCCCGTTTCTCCCCCCTCCCCTCTCCACCTCCACCTTCCGACTCTGCCATTCGACCTACGACCGACGTGCTTCACCCGATCGTTCGACTGTTGTCTACTGTCAGTGTGTGGTTTGTGGACAGCGGTGGATGCGCACGCCGCGAATTACCTTTTAGGCTTGTCCTGATCGGCCGTGTTGCACCCAGAGCCGTGTCCTGCCAGCTCCCTTTCTTCAGTACAGGATGGGTTCCAATCTGCCCGCGTAAGTAATTCCCGGCAGGCCTGCCCTACCAAAAGGAGTTCTATCGCTCAGCGGGAAAGGCTCTGTGGATTGAATTACAGGCCATGCTAACGGGATATATGACCTGCAGCCAGCCGAACCTCAGGGTCACAAGTAAGAGACCATCGACATTCTCATCCGTGAACGGAAGAGGCTGCCAGCGAACTTTCTTCCAGAGATTCAAAGGACGAGAAACTGACTAACTCTCTATTTCTACAGTTATCGCGGCGGACGGACTATACAAGCGCGATGTCTTCCGTATGTCCCGCATATCTGATTCCAAACGATTAACGACGATCATTGTATTACAAATCTCACTAATACTTTCTTTTTTCATCCAGGATTCCCCGATCCTTTCGCTGTAGCCACTGTTGGGGGCGAACAAACCCATACGACATCCGTGATCAAAAAGACATTGAACCCTTACTGGAATGAGATGTTTGACCTGTATGCCTCCTTGACCACTTTTCGGTTTCTCCGTACTGATCATTGCCACATTGCAGGCGGGTCAATGAAGATAGCATTCTTGCGATCCAGATCTTTGATCAGAAGAAATTCAAAAAGAAGGATCAAGGTTTCCTTGGCGTGATCAATGTGCGGATCGGCGATGTCATAGATCTGCAGATGGGTGGTGACGGTAAGCTGCTCTCGGTTACACCTATTATCTTTGGATATTTTTACCTGTATATGTTTATCTCAGCTGACATTCTGACTGGGTGCTTGCACAGAGATGCTCACCAGAGACCTGAAGAAATCCAATGATAATCTCGTTGTGCATGGCAAACTTATCATCAATCTATCCACCAACCTTAGCACGCCCACTACCAACCAGGCAAACGGCCTGCATCGATCACATCTTCAGTCGTCAACTTCGAGCGGTCTTGTGCCACAAGTGTCAGCATCGACTCCGCAACCGTCCCCTGGCCCAAGTCAGGCTGACCCAACTGCGTCAAACCCGTCTCTCAATCCCCAGCGTGTCCCATCAACTACTAGGCCTAATAATACGGTCGTACCCCCCAATGGAACGGCCGCTCCGCCAATTGGCCAGCAGAGTTCTCGCACAAATCTCAGTTCATTTGAAGATAGTCAAGGACGGCTGCCAGCCGGCTGGGAGCGACGAGAAGATAACCTGGGACGTACATACTATGTGGATCACAACACACGAACCACCACTTGGACCCGCCCGTCTAACAACTACAATGAGCATACGTCACGCACACAACGGGAGGCCAGCATGCAACTTGAGCGGAGAGCCCATCAAAGTCGTATGCTTCCCGAGGATCGTACCGGTGCAAGTTCACCCAACCTACAGGAGAATCAGCAACAGGCCCATACCCCGCCGGCCGGTGGCAGCGCCAGTGCTGTTTCTATGATGGCCACGGGTGCGACCACCGCAGGCACCGGCGAGCTTCCGCCGGGATGGGAGCAACGGAGCACACCCGAAGGGCGGCCATATTTTGTTGACCACAACACTCGCACGACAACATGGGTGGATCCCCGGCGGCAGCAGTACATCCGGATGTATGGTCAGAATGCTAACGGCACTAACACCACCATTCAACAGCAGCCAGTGTCTCAACTAGGGCCGTTGCCCAGCGGTTGGGAAATGCGCTTGACGAATACAGCCCGTGTGTACTTCGTCGATCACAACACGAAGACGACCACTTGGGATGATCCCCGTCTGCCATCATCATTGGATCAAGGCGTCCCACAGTACAAGCGCGACTTTAGACGTAAATTGATCTACTTCCGGTCACAACCCGCTTTGCGGATCATGTCTGGTCAATGTCATGTCAAGGTACGGCGTAACAACATTTTCGAAGACTCCTATGCCGAGATCATGCGGCAGAGTGCTTCGGATCTGAAGAAGCGTCTGATGATCAAGTTCGACGGTGAAGACGGTCTCGATTATGGTGGTCTCTCCCGGTAAGCATTCCTGCGATATCCGGAAATGCGCTCAGTGCTAATGGATCATCAGTGAATTCTTTTTCCTTCTCTCTCACGAAATGTTTAACCCCTTCTATTGCCTTTTCGAATACTCCGCGCATGATAACTATACCCTGCAAATTAATCCTCATTCGGGCGTTAATCCGGAGCATCTGAACTACTTTAAGTTCATTGGCCGTGTTGTTGGATTGGCCATCTTCCACCGCCGTTTCCTTGATTCATTCTTTATTGGAGCTTTCTACAAGATGATGCTCCGGAAGAAGGTTTCGCTGCAAGATATGGAGGGTGTTGACGAAGATCTGCACCGCAATTTGGCCTGGACATTGTACGTGCTTGTAGCCCCCTGACTCACTGGGACATATCAGGAGCTGGTGCTGATGATTTATAGGGATAACGACATTGAAGGCATTATAGAATTAACGTTCTCCGTTGACGACGAGAAATTTGGAGAGCGTCGCACGATTGATCTTAAACCAGGTGGTCGGGATATTCCTGTTACCAATGAGAATAAGGGAGAATATGTCGAGTAAGTCTAGCTTTGGAAACGCAATGAGTTGCGCCGGCTAATGGTGAATAGGTTGGTTACTGAGTGGAAGATTGTAAAACGGGTTGAGGAGCAGTTCAATGCTTTTATGTCGGGCTTTAATGAGTTGATTCCTGCTGATCTGGTCAACGTTTTCGATGAACGCGAGTTAGAACTGCTGATCGGAGGTATTGCGGACATTGATGTCGATGATTGGAAGAAGCATACGGACTATCGTGGTTACCAGGAGTCGGATGAGGTGATTCAGAATTTCTGGAAGATTGTCCGCACCTGGGATGCGGAACAGAAGTCTCGTCTTCTCCAGTTCACCACAGGCACATCTCGTATTCCGGTCAACGGGTTCAAAGACTTGCAAGGTTCTGATGGGCCAAGACGATTCACCATCGAGAAGTCAGGCGATCCGGTGGCGCTGCCCAAGTCCCACACATGGTATGTCTCTCTTTGCCTGCCTGGCTAGCGGATAGGAAACGATTAGCTGATTGTTCTATTCTAGCTTCAACCGCCTTGATCTTCCTCCGTACAAGACCCATGATGTGCTTGAGCACAAACTCTCGATCGCCGTGGAGGAAACATTAGGTTTCGGGCAGGAGTAAATGCTAATTTCTCCCTTTCTGAGACAATAATTTTTTTTTTGCATAAGAGTATAATAATATCGCCGTCGCGTATTGTGCGAATGGCATGCGAACCAACGCGATTGAGAGGGCACATGCGCATGTTAGTGAATTTCACCAGCTTGTGTCCCTTTGGCATCCCATATTCCCCCTTCGTTAGTGGTCTCTCGTCTTCTTGCATGTGGCTTGGAGCAAACTATATGCTGGTTTCAGAGTTTTTCTTTCTTCTTTCGTTGCTTTCATTGCGGTGACTTTGTATATATTCTGTATTATTTGTCCTATGGATAACGAACTGGCTTCATTCGGGAGATTCAAGAAGAAGGAGGTACTAAAACCTTCGTATCCTTTGGTATGCCTTCTCTCGTTTTAGGGTTTGAGTTAGCCTGTGGCCGCATGTGACCTCTCCGATTGGATACAACAGGAAGTGATACATCAACGAGTAGTAGCAGCGTCGACGGAGACTCATGGACCCTTTTCTTATTTTATTTTATTT
>ML732413.1:0-41783 GCA_009176345.1 Aspergillus leporis | reverse complement strand
AGGCCGGAAATGGAATCCCGTACAGCTGGGATGTTAAGGTTGGGGTTGGGCATGTGTCGAAGTTTCCGCAACCGTCAATTCTGCCAGTTTATTCCCCCAGTCCCAATGTCGCTGTGGTATATTTATTTTTCTAATAAATATGTAATCTCCTGGTAACCCACATGTATCATTGTATCATTGTAGTATCTGCTTTCAGTCAGCGGTAGGGAAAGGGAAGACCAATGTTCAGCTCAAGTCAAGTCTCTTAGCATTCGGAAGCTTGCTACTCAATGTTCTGTTCTTATAAAATTTAAGTGACTACCCTTCAATCCTAGCAATAAACAGGTTCCCTCGAAAGTACTCCCATAAGCAACCATGGGTCTACCTCGGTCATCCACCCCAGCCAAAGGACTTCCAAATGACCCCATGTTCGCACACCTCGTACACGCTGCTGCAAACGCAAACAGGGACATTATTCGGGATCCAGTGCAGAATATCAAAGCCGACTATGGCCGCTTTCTTCAAGATATTCTTCTATTCCGTCACAAAATTTCCAGTCTGTTGCCTACAAATACCTTGGATGGTAATGGAATGATCAAAAATAACGATGTTTACATTCTCCTTTCTGCTCCATCGAGTTACCAATTTCTTGTTGCCTTGTTCGCCATAATCGCTGCCGGCGGAGCGGCTGTTCTACTACGTAAGTGTGCTATCTACCATATATGACTCCTATAAATAGATTCTAACATAGTTACGCAAAGCACCGAATAAACCTCCAAAGGAAATTACGACATTGGCCAAAAGGTGCAATGCCCTAGCATTTGTATTCATGCCGGAGCATCAATTAGTGGTCGATGAATCCATAATCCATGCGAAGGAGATATTGCGCATGAATATAGTACCAATTCCTATTGCCCTGGGAGACAGCAATACTTGTCCGGATGTTTGTGTCGCCATTGACGACACCATTGAGTTTCCAATGGAGCGTCCGGCCCTGGTGCAATTCACATCAGGCACAACCGGTTCTCCCAAAGGTGTTGTCCATGGTCGCAAATTCTTCTACCACCTGGTCGAGGTATACTTCGGTTGTTCAATGAGGGAAGCAAATGGCCTGCAGCACTTGCTTGGCCCAAATGCTGTCTACCTTTCCTACCGGTCATTTCACGTCGGAGGGGGGATTCGGAATGCCGTCGCGGCGCTCTTGGCTGGGGTATGCATCGAGATATACGACTATGACGTTACCCCGATGGCGATACAGGATCGAAGTCTAGCGGACATATGGGAACGACTGAGCAGAGGAGACGTAAAGTTTTTTATTTGCTGGGCGGCGATGTGGACGCAGATGAAACGATACTATGAGGAGGTACTGTCCACCTTGCCGCCGGAGCAGTTAGAGACATATACCAAAGGAGTACGCGAGCTGCGCTTGGCGAAATCTGACTCAACTCTGCTTGCCCCTTCGGTGAAACGCTTTTGGAGCAAGGTGCTGGGTGTGTCTATTGGGGTTAACTATGCCGCAACAGAGACCAGTATCATGTTGAGCAAACCACGCTTGTCTGACGAGCTTCTTGACGAGGTGGGTTACTGCGCTAAAGGTTGCAACTATAGAAGGAGTTAGGCTCAGCTAAACATCGTACAGAGAAGTATCGGGGTTCCTTTAGCAGGTGTTTGTGTGAAGCTGTCTGAAGGGGACTATGGAGAAATTCGAGTCAAAACGCCCCTTCTCTTTTCTCAGTATGGTGGCCCTTCCAAAACTAATCACCTGGCTGACTTGTCCTCGCTAGATATATTGGGGAGCCTGAGGCAACACGCGCCGTGCTTGATCAGGAAGGATATTACAAGACTGGTGATATAGGACATTACGATGGCAAACAATATGTTATTGATGGCCGCGTATCACAGAACTGTATGCATAAATTTAATCAAAAGAGAAGCAGCGCAACTAACCTAGAAACCAGTTATCGTTTTCAACGGTTGTAGGGTTCTTACAATGGAAGTTGAAACAAGCCTTATGGAGCTGCCCTATATTACAGAGGCTTATGTACTCGGTGTTCCAGACACAGTTGTTACAAATCGCACCACTGCGCTGATTCGTGTTAAAGAAGGAAAGTCTACCTGTCTTAGGACCTTGAGGGCCGACCTGGCGGGTAGATTGGCGGAATATCAACTTCCAACACTTCTACGGAAGTTAGGCACCGATGAAAATATACCGAAAACGCATTCGGCAAAGTTTAACATAAGAGAAGCACGAAGGTTGTTTTTCCCCCAGCAGATAGAAGGGGATATCATGAGCATGCCACGGGAGGTAGAAGTCTGGGAACTTAACCAATCTTGAGTTTGGTTTCATAGTGTAGTACTAAAATGGAATCCATTTAGATGACTATACTCCCAGCCATTAAATTTGAGCGTAACAGTTTAGAGTATTGAAGAGCAGTACTCGAGATACGATTGGCTATATTAGCTTTGTATTCTAATGGAAATGTCTTGAGTCTAAACTAGAGTGGATTCAGAGAGGATAGGGGAGGATAATAAGAAACTCCTCCCTACCCGCTGTGGATATGGGGAGGGTATTGCAGGGAGGGTATTCAACCCCATAAGTTACTAAGACTTCGGGGGAAAATCGCAGATTATCTGTTAGCTAGATTTAGTCCACCATAGAATATACAGCAATACAGGATGCGACCAGTAAAGCTCTATTTTTTTCCCCCGAACAATGTGACGAATATATACAAGATGGTTAGCGTGATGAAGATATTCATTATGGGTGAGTATCCTGATACAGCCCGAGTCTGTGGTGGGTGGGAAGAAGGCATTATAACGAATTGCTTGCTCTTCTACTCCCATGATGCTTCTTATCCAACTGTCTGAAACGGGATATAGCCTTCTTCTCGGGAGGGATACTGCAGGCTGGTGGTGTTCCGACTTGAACTTGGTATATGTATTAGGTCCGTTGGGTTGGAGCTGCCACGTGGCCATGAAAAGAGTCACGGAAGAATCGCGATACTAACCCTATCAAATATTACTTGTTACTTGTTCAGAGTTAGGTGGGCAGTCGAATATGGACACCTTGCTTGTCCTTTGCATAGGAAAAGCATAGTTTGTGATATGTTCTATCGAGGCTCAGCCTTCATATGTATAGTACGTGTAGTCTATGCTTTGAACTGAATCCAGAAGTCTTTCTTCCAAGTGTTCACTAGTTTCGTAACTGTAGCATTTCTAAAAGATGTTTGCTGAGTAGTAAAGAAGCCAGCCATCTCCAGCTCCCTATAAACCCACCAGATGATATTCAAAGCTCCACTCCATGCAAGTATATTCTCCGGTTAGCCTAACTCGGGTACAGGAGTTACACATGACAGACCACTCAGTCTGTGGTTTACACTATTCTCTATAAGAGGTTTATCGAGTATATTCCATGCAGTTCAGAGCTTCAAGAGTATTTAAACACTTAGCGAGTGCAGTATCAGCTGCGGAGTAAATACCTGCAAGATGGTTTTAAATTTCAGTTTCGAGAGTTCCAGCGAATCCAAAATTAAATTAGTAAAAACAGTAATATGTCTTTTATTGTGTAATTCCATGTGCGATGGTTTAGATGCAACACTGTTCTAGGGAGCGGTTAACCGACGCTCGTTTTCCAGGAGCTGTTGCTGACCCTCATGAGGCTCTCGGTCGCATATCTCTACGTATGGCAACAACCAAAAGTGTCTTACACCAGGCAGAGGAAAGTCCAAGAGGTGGAGAACTATAGATATGATATTAAGAATCCCACCGCGTCTCAATGACGACGTATAATGTACAGTTTCATCTATAAGTATATAAGGGTCTCTGCATCAATAACAATCACTCATATACCACTCATTGGAAAAAAAAAAAAAAAAAAAGCCCCTACCCCGAACTTCAAAAGAAAGAAGTCCAAATGTCCTCCCTCCCCACAACCCGCCGTGTCTTCCGCCGGACAGACAACCACAACCCCGGCTCCTCAAAACTCCAGCTACAAACCGAGCCAATCCCCGCTCTCACCCCAACATCCCTCCTAATAAAAGTCCACAACATCTCACTTAACTACCGCGACGCGAACATCGCAAACGGCGGAAACCCCTGGCCCGTCATCCTACACGGCATTCCATGCAACGACGCAGCGGGCGAAATCGTCGCCGTTGGCGCCCATGTTTCCACATTCAGGGTCGGGGATAGGGTTGCGCCGATTACGGATACGTAGAATCCGACCGGGAGAGAAAAAACGCGGTCGTGGTTGGCTGCGGATGAGGATGGGGTTCTTGCGGAGTTTGTTGTTTTCCAGGAGTGGGCGGCTTGTAGGTTGCCCGGGTATTTGAGCTGGGAGGAGGCGTGTCTCCTGCCTTGTGCGGGGGTTACGGCTTGGATGGCGCTGCGGGGGGTAGGGGTGGGGAGGATTGTGCTTATTTAGGGTGCGTATGCCTTCGTCCTCATCCTTATCCTCATCCTATGCTTTGCTACGGCTTAAGGAGGGCAGGGCTTGCTAATGAAGAAAAGGAACCGGCGGCGTCGCCCTCTTCGCCCTGAAACTGGCACACGCTCCGCAGGCCTCAGGGTCATATTGAGCTCGTCCAGCGATGCCAAACCGGCGAGGATCTCGGCACAGTTCCTCTCTCCACCGATTCTAATCGTGAACTATAGAACAAATCCCGAGTGGCATGAGGAAGTCCTTAGATTAACAGACGGCGAAGGCGTAAATCTCGTCATCGAGGTCGGTGATTCGGCTACGCTCGTCCAGAGCATGAAATGTACACGTCGTGGAGGGATTGTGAGTCAGGTGGGATATTTGAGCAAATCCGGGAAGGAGCATGACGGGTTAGAGGCGTTGTTGAGTGTGTTGATTGATAGGAGGATTGTGCTATGGTATGCTTTTGCTTTTTCTCCTCCTTTGCTTTGGCTTTGTAGATGGGGGGGGGGGGCTAACTGGGAGATTATTGTGTAGGAGCATAAACGCCGGCTCGAAGCAAGATATGGATGATCTCTGTACGGCGCTGGATGCGACGCAGATGCCGCTGAAGGATATTATTGACTCCGTCGAGCCGTTTCAGAAGGCGGAGGAGGCGATTGAGTATATCTGGCAAGGGAGGCAGGTTGAGAAGGTTGTGCTTAGGGTGTAGGCTGGGGGGACTTGGAAAGGGCTGGAAAGGGACAGGGGTGAGGATGGGTACATCCGGGGGCGTGGTTAGTAGTTTTAGCCGGGAAGAAAACATTTTAGGCAGGAATTCAATGACAGGAAGACATTTTCGTTCAATTCAAGAACTTAACAACGCCCGCAGTAATGATGCACTCGGTATAGACGAGGCTCGGTGGGTGGGAAGCAGCGCGGTGAAGGCCCATAGTCAATACAGGATTGAAGCAGCCCTCAGCTCCTTCCTCGATATTGTAGACAGGATCACATTGTATTCGAGTCCATGCTCGTTGTCTTAAGAGCGTGATCCATTGAGTATGGTGAGGGATACCGATACACTTACGCTTACATAGAAGGGCATCATGTTGAAGCTTGCGAGTTGCAACGCCCCTTCAGCACATCTCCAGGACATGCGCCGAATTTGATATCCATTCGCCTTCCAAAGTGTCATCCAGCCTGTGACGGAAGACATCCTCTGTAGCTGCGGATTCCCAGCCCGCTTTGTCTACAGCGTTCCACAATGGAGTGTTCCTTGGTAACGGGAATTGTAAATCCTGTGCTCGAAGCCGCCTGCTCGATCCCCGTATTATATTACCGTCGGTGGTCCCACTCCCCTGCTCGCTGCACACCTTGCAGACTCTATATAGTGCTATATTAAATCGTTTCACTTCCTCGATACTTACCCAGACAAACGCCGGGAGATCACTCTCACAATATCGCGCTAGCATGTTTGGATAGTGTAGCATGCCCAGCCTTTTGCAACTCTCGACAAGCCTATCAAGGAGATTGGCATCAGGCGGTGATAGACAGGGTTTCAGGTCTAGACCCAGCGCTCCGCCGCCTTTATATAGTATAGCGAATATTATATGGAGTAAAATAGCCTGGTATGTCGGGATAGGCCAGAAGCAGGAACTGCATGCCTCTTCTGAATCGGAAGCGTCCCATTGCTCCTGCGTTCGTGGTTAGTGAGGAAGACTGCTCTAGGATGGGATGGTCGGTCACATACCGTTTGTTCGTGTACAGCAAAGCTGAGGACGTCATGCAGGGCAATCGCCCTTGACTGTGCATTGTCTTCATTGCTTAGCCATAAACCAATAACATTGATCGACTGGATAAGTAACGGCGTCTCGTCATAATCGCGAAACGAGCCTTGGTGAATGAGTGGCCAGGATGGATGGAAAAGCTTGAAGTACAGATCAATGTAGCGCCTTTCCTTTCCAGAGCGGCTTCTCTTTGATTCCGTGGGAGGATCATGAGACATTGCTGCCTCCGGGCTACTAACGTGGCCGATTTGCTGTACTTCAGCGTTTTTAGAACATTGTATCCCGCGCCGGAGACAATTGCTACATGGTGGCCCTCCTTCGCATCGAGCCTTCTGCACCCGACAGCCTGTACATGCGTGTTTGATGAGAGCCGGCTCCGTTATTCCATGCACCTTCTGCATATGCCGCCGGAGCGTGTCACTGAAATACCACTATTAGGATTACTGTGTTTCGCTAACTTCAGTGAATAATTACGCGTACCGTCGGCCAATTTCCTGGCCACAAGTCGTACACTTGAACACCTGGTTTTGGCAATGTTGAGCCTCGTGGCGACGACGATGCTCCTTCCGCTGATAGCTCGCCTTACAGTGTGGGAACCGACATATAAATGGGGTTGAATTCATCTTTCCGGGTATTGAGACTATCTTACAACTCAACGGGCAGGAGGGCATCGCATGCACGAGAGAGGTTCGTCTGTCAGTTCGTAGGAAAGTGGGATGGTCCGTCGAGGGGTGGGATTCCCGCTCAACCTGAGCTGAGTAAGACCTTATTACTGTAATAATACGCGAAGTACGTGAATGTCTGGTTCGGTGAGCCCACTCGCTGAGGTCGGGGAGCCCACTTGCTGCAAAATCTCGAAATATTTCATGCCCGAACTTGACTAATACGCTGAAGTTGACTAATAATTCGCCCCACTGTGATCCGCTTTTACCGCGAAAAAACATGGAACTGATGTAAAAGGGAGACAGTATTGGTTCACATCCTGATGTGAAGTAACTAAGTTGATTATTAACTAACTTACAGGACGCCAGATGATGTCAAGCACTTTATCGAGATCCGAGTGCCTCGCAGTATAAATAAAGGATTTATAGGTTAATTTTCACCCTCTAAGATCTTGCTGACCATAGCAGAAGTCTCGATACTCGACTCATCATTTCGATCGAGCCAAACCTGAAGAAAACTTCCTGTTCATTTGAATCCTTTGGCTATCATCCAACCACCACGAAAATGAAAGCAGTGCGCCTTGTCAAGGCCGGAACCAAGGCCAACCCCGAGGTCCGCGACGAACCACTACCATCCCCAGGCAAACACGAAGTCCTGATTCGGGTACACGCCGTTTCCCTAAACTACCGCGACACAGCCGTATTGAGGGGCGAGTACCCCGCGAAAACCAAAGAGGACGTCATCCCCATCTCCGACGGCGCCGGCAAGGTCATGGCAGTTGGACCGGGCGTCACACGAGTGAAGCCCGGCGATCGGATCGCAGTCAGCTGCTGCACAAACTGGATCGGCGGCCCATTTATCCCGGAGTACTACACCGCCAGCGTCGGGTTCGCTATAGACGGGATGCTAGCTGAGTGCGTGGTATTCGATGAACAGGCGCTTGTTCATATCCCCGACTACATGTCCTACGCCGAGGCTGCCTCCCTCCCTTGTGCGGCGGTTACGGCGTGGGCAGCTCTGAACAAGATCGAGCCGCTGCAGCCGGGTCAGACCGTGCTGGTCCAGGGTACTGGGGGTGTCTCGCTCTTTGCTTTGCAGTTTGCGAAGGTCTTTGGGGCGCGCGTGCTCGCGATTACCTCGTCCGATGAGAAGGCTGCGCAGCTGAAGGGGTTGGGCGCTGATGCAGTTGTGAACTATAGGACCTGTCCGGACTGGGACCGCGAGATACTTGCCCTGACCAACGGAAAGGGGGTTGATCAGGTGATGGAAATCGCTGGCGAGAAGACTATTGTCAAGTCCGCGGCGTCGGCTAGGATTGGGGGTGTGATCTCGGTCATTGGGTTTGCGAGCGGTTTTGGCGGCGGGCTACCGCCCCTCGACATCCTCTCTCGCGGCCTGACGGTGACTGGATCAGCGATTGGTTCCAGGCTGGATTTCGAGGCAATGCTTGCGGCGATGGCGAGGCACGAGGTTCGGCCTATTATTGATCGGGTGTATCCTTTCTCGGAATACCGTGAGGCTTATCGGAGGCTGGAATCTGGACAACAGGTCGGCAAGGTTGTCATCCAAGTCACGGATTAAGCGGCTGATTCTCCTCGCATTTATAGCGGGTAATTCGCTATCTACTTTGAGGCTGGATATCTGATGGTTTCGTATGATACGCGCCAATAGCTGAAACGCACGCTTGGACGCGAGAATTGAGATTATGTATACCATTCTCTTGAAATAATTCCTTCTACACTTCTCCATTTTAGTGAAATAAAACTGTTCCTAAACGTCTACGCATCTTAACGACGACCGCGACGTTTTCCCCATCAGGTTTCGATTTCTACAACCAGATTTGTAACCATGAGACCTATTGAAGGTTTTGGACTCTTTTGACATACTGTCAGGGTGGAGAAAAACCTGGGCATATTGCCGAGGCGAACCCGGTAGATTCAGAAAGCAGCGGTGGATTGATAATCTAGATACTCCTCAGCGGAGAGCCCACTGACCCAATCATGCTTCTGGCTCCCTGCAAGAACACACGTCACAGGCGCGTTTTTACTAAGCCACTTGTAGCCCCCGGCGATCCCCCGAGAATATAACTATATGGGCAGCCCGGTGTATTGGGCATCTCCATGCGCTTTTCCCATACAACAATTCCCGAATAAAACATTTATCTTCCTTCGAACATGGCTCCAACTATCCTCATCGCCGGCGCAACTGGGAACACTGGCCGCAGCGTGACCCAAACTCTGCCCAGGCTGCTCAAGACCAACAAGGCCTTATCTGACCACCGAATCCTTGCTCTTACGCGATCTCTGGACTCTCCAGCCGCAAAGCAGCTCGCCACGCTCCCTGGCATCGAGATAGTAGAGAAGAACTGGGTCGAAATAACCCCCGAGTGGCTCCGAGAGAACGAGGTTGTCAGGGCCTTCATCGCATCGCACAATAACCCCAATCAATTCGCCGAAGAAACCACCTTCCACGTTGCCGCGCTGGAAGCCAATGTCAAGTACGTGGTGCGGATATCAACTACCGCCGCGGCTGTTCGCCCGAACTCCCGTGCATACTACCAACGCGCCCACTGGGCAATCGAGGCTCTGCTGAGTACCCCGGAGTTCGAAAGTATGCAGTGGACTTCGCTCCAGCCCAATATCTTCTCTCAGTACTACCTCGCTCCCGCCGTTGAATTTATCCAGCACTACCGCCAAACCAGAGAGCAGGGGACTCTGAGGCTGATGGGGTCAGAGGATGCCCCTGTGGGTATCATTGACCCGGACGATGTTGGGACCTTTGCTGCGCATCTCCTGGCGCTTGAAGATCCTGCTGTGCACAACAGAGCGAAATACAACCTTAACGGGCCGGAGGATATTACCGGGGCGCAGATTGTCGAGATGATTGAGCAGCGCACAGGTACCAAAGTCAAGGATTTTATCTTCAGGGACGTCTCATTCCTCGATTCTTACTACGAGCATAACTTCGCGAAAACTGGGGAGTCAAAGAACGTTATCTTGTCTCTTAAACGTGCCGTGGGCCCAGTATGGGATGGGAAATGCACTTCTTCCACGACCAGCAAGGAAGTACTGGAGATTGCGGCACCCAGGCGTACGCCAATTGATGTTTTGAACAGCATGTTAGCCGAGCAATGAAGTACAATATTAGGCTGTAATAGTGCACTTCTTCGGCATCCTTATACTTTCCTTGATACTGTAGCACTTGTCCAATGCTATTAGCGCCCCATAGCGTGTCCGGATGCTCTCCCCCAAGGACCTTCTCTCATTGTTCCAGTGTTAGTCGAGTCACTAATTCACAGTTCGTAAGCATTCCCCCGTCCTCTAGTACTAAGGCTAGATTATGAATGCTCTGTAGCGTGTCCGGGTGCGCCCGCCCATGTAACATCTCCCTTAGTTCTAGTGTCTGCCGGTGCATTGCTTCAGCCTCCTTGAACTTCATTTGATACCGTAGTACCTGCCCAAGGTTATTGGCACTCCATAGCGTGTCGGGATGTTCTTCTCCAGGCACCTTCTCCCTTCTGCAAGTGTTTGTCGAGTGACTTTTTCAGCCTCATCATAGTTTCCCTGGTTCCGCAGCAGCAGCGGTGCTAAGTTGTTAGACTCTGAAGTGTATCTGGGTACAATTACTGTGAGAAATGATATACCCGATTACAAGAACGACCATTGTGCACTCACACTTGAATCTCCTCCTGAGCAGAGTTAGGATATGAAAGCGGTAGGGATGCGGGTGTGGGGGAAGGGGTGAATTTGAAAGGGAAACTGACGAAATGCACTTGTCACAAACTCGCAGGTTAGTGGAGAGAGACTGAGAAGCCTGTTCTTGAGCCACAGTTGAATCAGACCGACTATCAACTTCAGAAGAATTCATTCTAAATCAGTTAATTTGTATGGTCTTCAGCATTTTATGCTGGGTGTCCAAACGCTCGCGCTTTAGGGAAAGGGGAGTGTCGGAACAAACGTCCTTCCTGCGCCGCCTGTCCTTGCCTCAGTGCCCTCAGACTCCAGCCAATGATGAGGCAGATTTCTGCCGATTCTGCCACGCTAACCTGATTGGGTTGCTTTATCGGCCAAAAAGATGCGTAAATATACTAGATAGAGCAGGCGGTGAACGGCCTACTTTCACCGCCCTTTTTAGGGCGACAGCTGAGGCAACTGAGTTGAGGTTGGCTTTACCTCTAAGTGACCTCAGACCACGTAGGTGAGTTCTGCAGAAGATATAAAACAGATGCTCATGCTATTCTTGGCTTGGATCCAACATATGCAGATAATTCCCAAGGCCTTTATATTGTTAGATTTTAATATAAATTTAGTATCACATATACTAGACCTACCCCCCCGCCTGTTTTCTGCACATGTTGACTGTAATTGTACGAACCTCGTTCTCCTCAGAATGAGCAAGGATCTAGAAGTTTGACCAATACAAGTTACTATCTACGGCCAGATACCACGGTAGGGAAAAAACAGTGCCTCGTAATTGGCGTAGTTCTTCCAAATGCCACGCACTGATTTACATTGGACAACAGCATGCGGAGTATTTATGATAGGTCGAGGGCTTCGTATCGGGGGAGGTGCGTGTGCATACCATTAGGCGGCTGTATTTCGATATGACAATGCAAGATAAGCACTAGTCCCTGATTGAGTCTAATTAATCTCGCGCAACCTCCAAGAGTTCTTTCTTTATCTTACATTCCACCACATATCCATTTCATTGTGCGCATCAATCTACAGTATCCAAATTGAACGGACACCAGCTATGGGCCCTACACAACGGTCGCCGTCACCGACATTTGATGAGACGGAGGCGACGTCTCTATTGGTAGAGTCGGAGGATGATATTCCCACGGCCGGACCGTATCGCTCACTCAATGCCAGCCAGATCCGACGACTGCTAGTCTTGATTTGCATCTCTGTTGTAACCATCGACTTTGGTGTCTTCTTGTCTATGGCCCCGCAGATCGAGATCTACGAATCCATCATCTGTCAAAAACATCATCCAGGAATTGAGCCTCTCGCTGGAGACCCACTATGCAAGGCACCTGAAATCCAGGGCGAGCTGGCCTTCCTGAATGGCTGGATGGACACCCTTGATGAAGTTCCTGGCATTCTCTTGGCTATTCCATATGGGTTGATGGCGGACCGATTAGGTCGCAAGCCGGTTTTAATGCTTAGTCTCACAGGTCTCATCCTGGAACAAATAGCACTCCGACTGATATGTACGTGGGCTACAAGAGTATGCAAGTATTCTTCCTAGAAAGCTGACCAAATAATACCACCGTCTCTGTAGCCTGGAATAGCGGCCTTATTCCTCTTCGAACTATTTTGTTGGCTCCATTATTGCTACTCTGCGGCGGTGGACCCCAGATTGCGACATCTATGGCTTATACCATGGCCACAGACATCGTTTCAAGCGAAGAAAGGTAAGAAAAATTTCCTTATTAGAACACTGCCAGCACTCACAATACGCCTTGGCGATTATCTAGGTCTTCTGTCTTCTTTAAAGTTGCCGCAGTGGTTCTGCTTGCGCAAGTCATTGCTGTCCCATTGAGTGCCTTATTGACTACGTGGACCCCTTGGTGCCCATATTTAGTCGGCCTTCTGTGCATGCTCATCGGGATGTCAACCGCAGCCCTTGCCTCAGAAACCAAGGGCTTCGGCCAACAGCCCGATGATAATGATGGTGATGACAATACCCATCGCGATAGCTCTATTGAAGCCGATACCACGAAAGATCGACCCATGTGGGCCCGCACATGGGGCCTGGTGAAAGACCATGCGACGACCATCCGATCCAATGCCACTAAAAACATAGTCTGCGTCTCGCTGGCCTTTCTAATGTCCGCCATCGGGGCCCAAGCCCTCCAGCTCGTGACCCAATACGCCTCCAAGCGCTTCTCGTGGAGCTTTTCCCGAGCTAGTCTTCTGATCACCATAAACGGTATCGTCAATATCTTTGTGTTCCTCGTCATCTTTCCCCAGATATCCAACGTCCTAGTCAAACGCATGTCGACCGTGGAAAAGGATCTTCGCATTTCTAGAGGAACGGCATGGGCCTTGACAGTAGGTGCCGCTTTGATGGCTCTCGCCGCTCATCCAGCTCTGTTTATTACCGGAGTATGTGTGTTCGGGTTGGGATTTGGCTTCTCTTCCGCGTTCAGGAGTGTTGCGACTGGTCTGGTGGCGCCTTCACATGTGGGAGTACTCAACACTACTATTGCCGTCTCTCAGGGTATCGGCTCCATGGTCGCTGGCCCGATGATGGCTGCTGCGTTCCGTCGCGGAATGGCTCTCGGAGGCTTTTGGCTGGGATTGCCTTATATGGTTGCTGCTGGTCTATTGTTTGGGACGAGCTGCTTGACTTATGGCATTCGTACTTCACGGAGAGATTGATGCATGTGAAGAGAGATAAGTAGGAAATGGATATACGACAAGTGAGACTTTTCCATTGCGGGAAGACGTGAAAAGATGATCAGGAATATCAGATTGAAGGGGATACATCCAGTTAGATGAGCTTTTTACAGAGTTATGCAGACAGTAATTTACGAATAGTAGTATGTTGATGCAGGTAAACAACTTATGTAGAGTGTTATAATCTAGACTTATGTGAACATTGGCTCAATGGAATTGTGTAACCCATCGCAAGTGGATGCAAGTGTCAAGCAACAAAGGCCAATAATAACATACTAATACACCGGTACAGCCGACCTATTAGTTCCACTCTGCAATATCATGATTTTTGATTTTCTGTCAGCAAAACCTTAAATTAAAATAGTAACTGTAGGGCTGCTTAATTGTCTATAGTAGAGTATATTACCTTGAACAAAGGTCTGGTGAGCCCAGCATTAGGCCTTTCAGAAGGTACCGATAGAACAATGAAATGGTATCGACCAAAATTACCACTAATATTGGGATTCAGCCACCAACACGATTTTTTGTATAGGGATTCAGCCACCAAATTGCGGTTCTTTTGAGGTTTGGTATAGGCCGAAAAGCCGATTTGTATGGCCTATAAAAGGCTTCAGTTATCTGCTATATTCATGAGAATCAAGCCTATTCTCCAGATCGTTGCATTTCATTAGATCCCAGCCGAAATTACTATCTAGAACGCTTTCCAGCTTTTCTATCAAATGATAAGTCCATGTGGCGGCGGTTTAGCTTAGAACGGAAAACGCCAACTTACCCGACTAAAGTATGATAGAGCGAGTAGAAGAAATCCTTAATGAAAGGTACTTGAGGATATATGGTCAAAAGCAGAGTTTGCTGTATTAGTGCACTGTAGCTACAAAATTTTAAATGGAGAGGAAGGAACGTAGAAGCGCCCGGGTCCGAAGTAGATGAACGAGAGCCAATGACTTTGATGAGAGAAGAGGCAATAAGTCAAAGTGGCCAAAACCAACATAACAAGCAGATTTTTCTTAGCTTATGACTCTAATTAGACACACTGAGCTCATCACTTACGCTCATAATCCGTCGTATACATGCAAGCAATACTACATGTCAAGCTAAGAGTAGTCTAGTTTTTCGCTCTTGATATTTCCTTCCTCTACTTAATCACCTCTACTGCCCTCGCTTCACGCCTTCACTACATCATTAGCCTTATTTAACATGTAATCTGACACGACAATACTCTGCGCAAAATGGAACAAACAGGGAAGAAGTTTCGCATAGGCATGAGTCCCCAGACGTCCATAGCTGCTGCCGCGATGCAACAAGAACGTTGGATCCCGGAAAGAATCAATCAGGACACTCCTGGTTGGGTTTTTTTGCCATATTTCTGGGTGGTGGGATGCCAAATTAGTGAAAGTCGCGTATTCTTTGCGAGTATCCCTCCCACTGGGAACAGCGAAATCTATCTCTGACCTCGATCGTTGGGAGTCCAATTGTGCAGTTCCACCCAAGCTCCCAGCTTTGACCAAAAAATTTAGACTAATCATTTTATAGGCATACTCCTCTACTACAACAACAAACAGGCGAGCGGTTTGTGACCAAGTGGAGGGTTTGTTATAATTCGAGAAGTTCTAGCTTTTTTGCCTGCCCCCCTCCACCACGATTATTAACCAGAGAACAGGATGTAGAGGGATGCAAGCTCACATCCATGCAGTATCCACCAAGATTCAATCAACTTTATCCAGACCTGATCCTCACCTATCTCCACGCGGAGAGAACCTCAACTATGCGTTCACTTCCCCTATTTAAAGGGAGGCCGTCATTTGGAATTCACGGAGTCTTTGTCTGCAGAGGAACGTAATCATCATATTGGCAAGGGAGATCGCTAGTTTTGAACTGCCTTCCTCTCTCTATCTCCACGTTACCCTTAGCAATCCTCCGGAACTCTCGTACGATGACACAAAGCATATTCAGTCAACAGCTGTACAGCTGCGAAATATGATCCCACCAATAAGCATGGTAAGAAGTTCGTGAATTTGAAGGCGACGCGAGCACAATAATAGGGTCTGAGAAAGACAGTTTTTCAACCTCCAATCCGTTTAGTTCCTGTGTCCTTGTACAATAAAGGGTATATTACATCCCCTCGTCATTGAAAGGAATGACAACACGCATTGGGATGAAGGATCATACTCTCAGCAAATGATTTCATTTCCCGGCTGTTTACTCAGTTAGGGCTAGTGATCCTTCCACACTGCATTTGCAACGGCAAAGGGCGTTTCAACTACCGAGGGCCATTCCCCACCATTCCCCACCATTCCCCATACTCCACGGACCGAAACGCCTGCAGTGCCGGGTAAATTAATCAAGTTTAATCAACTCTCTCCACAGTTCTGCGTAGGATCCAGTCGGAAAAAATGTCCTGGTGTCTGCTTCAACCGTTGCTGCAATCTGACTCGACCACAATCTCACAAGCGCAAAAATGGGTCCGTTCCGAAAACAGACATGAAGCTCAGCTCTGGATACGGAGCGGAGCATCGTCCGACACCTACATGTGGGACTCAGAATGTCGATCAGATGCGCAATTTCGATGTCTATAAAGGGTGAGTGTCAGTGTTCTGTTTGAGATCTTCTCAGCTCAGCTCAGCACACAACGATCTGAACACAAGACCACTTTGATTCCGCCGTCATGAAGCTATCTGCCTCAGTCCTCACCGCGGTTGGCCTGGTATCTGCCCAATTGGCCTCTGCCCTTCCCCAAGCGTCAAGCGCCACGCCAAGCTCAACTTCATCCGCTACCCCCGGATCCTTCGCTAGCACCTCCGGTCTCCAATTCGTCATCGACGGCAAGACGGGCTACTTTGCCGGTTCCAACTCGTACTGGATCGGATTCCAGAAGAACAACGCCGATGTGGACCTGGTGTTTAGTCACCTGCAGGAATCCGGTTTGAAGATCCTGCGTGTTTGGGGATTCAATGATGTAAACCAGAAGCCCACCGATGGTTCGGTCTACTACCAACTGCTAGCAGATGGTAAGGCGACCGTTAATACAGGCGAAGACGGCCTGCAGCGACTCGATTACGTCGTGTCATCCGCTGAGAAGCACGGCGTCAAATTGATTATCAACTTCGTCAACTACTGGGATGATTATGGTGGCATTAATGCCTATAACAAGGCTTTCGGTGGCTCGAAGCCGGACTTCTATACCAGTAACGCGATGCAAACGGCCTATCGCGCGTATATCAAGGCTGTCGTTTCGCGGTATATTGACTCTTCGGCTATATTTGCTTGGGAGTTGGCCAATGAACCTCGTTGTCAGGGATGTGACACGTCTGTGTTGCATAACTGGATTGAGAGTACAAGCAGGTATATCAAAAAGCTGGACCCAAAGCATATGGTTGCTATTGGTGACGGTACGTTGATTCATTCTCCACTTGACCCAATCTCCACTCATCAAGACGAGTTCTAACAAAAGCAGAGGGTTTCGGTCTCGACACTGGCTCTGACGGCAGCTACCCATACGGATACTCAGAAGGCAGTGACTTCGCCAAGGGCCTGACCATTCCTACGATTGACTTCGGCACCTTCCATCTCTATCCCAGCAGCTGTATGTTTATCTTCTTCTGGACCGGATAAACTATGGATAAAGCTAATGTTACTAGGGGGAACAAATAATGAATGGGGCAACGGCTGGGTGACCTCGCACGGTGCCGCGTGCAAGGCTGCCGGCAAGCCATGCCTGTTCGAAGAGTATGGAGTGACCTCGAACCACTGCGCCATTGAGAAACCCTGGCAGCAAACAGCGCTTAACACTACCGGCGTGTCAGCGGATTTATACTGGCAATATGGTGACCAATTGAGCTATGGACAGTCGCCCAATGATGGGAATACCTTTTACTATGGAACGAATGAGTTCAAGTGTCTAGTGACTGACCATGTTGCGGCTATTGGTAGTCGCTGAGCCACTCGGTACCTACAAGGTTGTGAAGAGAGGTTACGAGGTAGTTGGATGCTCAGTTGATATTCTAAAAACAATGACAATAACACTTTATGATTGATGGGATTGCAGCTACTCTTTCTTATATCGTTCCGACAATTAGCTCACCTCGTAGATAGAACTACGACTAGCCAACAACTCTAGACAACATTGAATTTTCAGATTGTGCAATAGTGGATAAGGTCAGTTATGCTACTCTAACGCCAGGCAGTGAGAAACACTGCAGTGGCAAACTCCAACCGCAGTAATGGCAGGGTAAGGCCAAGAGAACACTTAAAACTCCCGAGCCACAAGGCAGTGCACGGTTGGAAAGGAGAAGCCAGCAGTTAATGGAGTTTGCCTTGACGATGAAGACATGTGCAAGAGCTGAGAATATCATCGGAGTGAGGAAAACTGTTATTGACATCACCTTTGCTATATACTAAGTTTCTTTCCGTACTTGGCGAAAACCTCTTTCGGCCCTACTCCTGTCATCTCAGGTCTCGATGTTGAAACCTTAAAATTGAAACATATCTCGAGACTTGCCTACTAAGTGCTAGACCAACAAAGGTTTTCCGTGCCGTTATCATAACCAGTCCTTTCTTTGTTTAATATTTGCCCCGATTTTCAATAGCTTGCGTAAGTCTGATGGACATTGATCTACTACTTTCAAGCTCATACAAGACAGAGAGTCTGATTAGTGGTTAATCAATCATTGTACTATATAATCCATCGTAAATTTTTAGGTATCCAGAAGACAGGCTGTTGTACTCCGTGCCACTCCTTGATATGCTTTATTTGATGGCACCTATTCAGCTCCTTTTTCTTCTTCGCTTCCTTCTCTATCTGCGCTGCCCAGTTCTTAATGAAAAGTGGCTTCTTCTTGTCATCAGACGCGTGTGGAGTACACACTAAGAACACGCGTTTACTTGGGGCGTATTTTGCCCGTTTCCACAGGTTGGCTGGGATGCCGATATTGGCTGCTAGCTCACTGCAATTCTACCTACCAATTGGCCACTGGTAGTGTAGGTAAGTAGCAGTATGTTACTGCAAAACATTAGAATGATGTAAAGGATTAGGCCTATCAGAGGCTGTCTACGGGTTAGTCAGAACCTAGTCGCAGAAGCCGCGGATATAAAGAGGGGGCTTGTTGACTCTACGCTCCTACAACGTACAGTAATTAGATCAGATAGTTGAATAACATCATGGTTCTATAAGCTCCTCTGATCGATACATTGGTTAGCGTGTAGTTGATACGCCTACATTGCAGCCTTCCTATGCCGCGGCCACCCTAAAGTTCTTCCCACCGAATCTTTACAAATGAGGAGCAAGCTGTTAGCAGAGGTCTATATCTAGGTTTTATAATAATGGCGCCTAGGCTGAGAGCCTGGGACCCAGAAAATGCCAAACTCCAACTAACAGCAGCAGCTTATATCTAGGCTTTATAATCATAGTGCCTAGGCTGAAGCTATAAAAATGCGATAGGGGATAGAGCCCAGATCAATTGGCACTAGCTGCTCCCAAGCAGCTGGCACGCCGCTACTATCAGTTGAGATTGGGGCATGCAGCTGGGCCACATATCTCTGCCGAGTAGGGGCCAAGACTCACCTAGATACGCCGAGATGACGCCCAGCAGGCACTGAATACCAGGGGGGCATAACCCAAAGGCCCTGGCGCAGATAGGCGGCTCGGGAGTAGAGGACCAGAATGAACATATAAACGATAGAGGGGGATGGTAGGGCCACTAGGGACACCTGTCGGCAGAGGCCTAGGGCCACTGCCTAGGAACATGTATCTGTCATAGCCAACGGCTCTATATAGCGCTAATCTTGATTAATAATAATGGCACCTTTTAAAGTACTTTGATATAAATTCCTCAGCCCATTTACCAACAATGGCTGTAGGGCCATAAACAAAGCAGTATACACTGACAAGGACACGCGTCGAATGAGGTGTTTTGACTATGTGAGCTACTAAATAGGACGTTGTATTCAGTCTGTAGATAGCTTTCCATCAGTTGGGTTCGAACATTCTTGATGACTCCTAGTTGTGTTCCTGCTTTTCCTCCGTTGAATCTGCTCCTTCGATAACTCGCACAGTCTTCTTTTTTTTTCTATTAAGAAAAGTAAAAAAAAAAATTCATTATTCACATTCATATATGGGATTCCTCTATTCTTTGTCACGCATAGCCATCGCTGCACAGTATGAAGTATTTTCAATCTATGCAGCATTCAATAGTTGTCATACTCAACCTGACTTCTGTAAAGAATCAGGGGAAGAGCTTTAGGGTGGTCTCGGTAAGGAGGACTGCGATACAGGTGTATCAACTACACACTAATCGTTCTAATGGTCAGAGGAACTTATTGAACATGATGTTATTCAACTATCTTGTCTGGCCTTTTCTCGTCCCTATTTGTAGTACACCGATTTGTACGCGGGTCCCTAGAGAATAGGCTCTGACTAATCCATGGATCCACCGCTTGGATATAGCCTCTGGTAGGCCTAATCCTTTACAGCTTCCATTGGAGAGACTGTTAGAATCTGTATGAGGAAGATAGGGACTTGCACAGTGAATAAAGTGTAGAATTCTTCGAGATCCTGTATGAGGATATTCTGGTATTAGAAAGTGGTCCTGAGTCTCATTTATTATGATTTTACTGCGACCACATGAAGCCATAATAATCCCATCCTGAAGAAAGACATTCTATGACGGTCGAGCAAATGATCGAAAAAAGCAATCAATTGGTAATATCTGAACTAAAACTTTAAGCGTGAGGAGGAAATGAAAAGAACTGAGCACTGTGTGTGTGGGTAAATAGGCAAGCAAAACAAACGCATTGATGGTTGTTCAGAAAAGGCTGACTCAGGTACCCTAATGTTGGGTAAACACCATACAGTCTTGAAAGTGGAAACCTACAAATAATTAATCGTAATTCAATTTATATTTCATGTCTGCAACAATATTCTTTCCTCACTGCCAGCCACTGCCGGGTACTTCATCCGTCTAACATCTCGTGCCATTGTTTCTCAAGCCCAACAACTCAACAACTCGATGCCACTCAACACATCTTTCGCATCCAGTATGTCAAGACCAAAACAAATTTCAAACCCAAGCTGTGTAGAATTCTCTTCAGCGGCATAGGTATAATGACCGCTCACCGAAGCAACACGTACCAAAAAATAGCTTGAAGCCATTTGTGTGGCAGTGGCACTCTCCCGCATTCACCTATCGGTGTCTCACATTCGCACACAGTATAATTGTTCGGCCATCCGCCAACATAAATTTTTTATGGGCCTTGATGCATGTATATCATTACCTTCTCCAGTGGCATCGTCACACATGCCCCGTATGGCGTCGTGCGCTTCCCAGTGATTCCTCATGTCTACTGATAGGATCTAATCTATACTTATAACCTCCTGGACCCTGGTTCGCCGTGCGAAAGTATAGTATCGCGGCTCATTCTACTCTTCTTCAAAGTTCCCCCCTTTCTCTGCACTAATGAACGTGCTTGCGACCATCACGCCCGCCATCAACACCGCCATCGCGGCAAATGGCAGGCCCATCCAGTTCCATCCCAGAACCAAGCCTTTCACCAACAGCATATTTGCCACTGGCCCTGTTATGCTGGACACCACAATACTCAGCATCAGCGCTGCGCTATACACGGCACTCACCTGGCTCGGCCGCACGGCTCCACCCAACAAACTCATCAACAACCCCGTTGTGCAGCTCCCACACGCCACTAGTAGCAGCCCTGTAGCCTCAAGTACCAGCCCAGGCGCAACAGCGATAACTATTAGGCCGGATACCGTTACAGCAATGGACATGATGGCATATCGACGGTCGCGCGCCCAGTTGGTCCAACCCCGTGGGTCCGCGATGAGGCGGGTAATGGAGGGGAGAAGCACGAGGACAACAAGTGCTTGCGCACCTTGAAAGAGAGAAAGAAGCACATTACCCCGGCCGTAGGACAGAGCGAATTTGGCGTTAGAGTATTGTAAGCCAATCATCGTGAAAAGGTCTCGGGCAGCGGTCTGAGGGGCGAAAATGCCGAGAAGCAATAGAGCTCGTCGATTTGATGTCAGCACGCTCAGGAGAGGGGCTAGCACACGAGACACTCTGTCGAAGAACGGGTTGGCGGTTTGGGTGGGATTTGAGGATGCAAAGCGTTGTGTAGATGTGACTCTAACAGGTGGAGACACCGTGTCGACGGTCAGATCTGAGGACTTGTCCCTGAACCTCAGCGTTTCTGGAATGTGTAGCGTAAGCAGAAATGTGCCGGAGAAGAGCGCCATCTCAGCGAGGAGCAGGACGGTCCAGGTATATCCTTTCTCCATCAACGCAGCGCTGACAGCCGGCCCGATGAAGCCCGAAACCACGTCTGCCGCGTGGAGAAACAAAAAGATTTGCGCGCGTTCGGCCGGGCCTGTTGTGTCTGTCACCATGACATGTACAATGCTTGAGGTGACAGCATCGCCGCCGCCGATAAAGAGAAAAGCACCGGTAAGCCACACCCAGCGGATGCCAACAAATCGCCAGTAGCATACAGCCAGGACCCAGGAAAGTGCGGCAAAAACGCCAGCACCGCTCAGGATAAGCACGCGCTTGCGCCCAATGCGCTCCGCCAGTAGGCCGTACGGTACCGTGCACACAAGTGCTGGAAAGAGGGGGACCAGTTGCTGGAAGCCACGCACCTGCGCCAACTCTTTCTGCACCGCGTGCACCTTACACGGATCGGCCAGCTGCCGCATGGATAGCGGTGAGGGATTCGAGGCTGATGAGTATGAGTGCCTCGCGTAGTAGTTATCACAGATTACACCTTCGAAGATTTGAGTCAGTGCTGCCGGCTGTAGATTATCGCCCAGCATCATAGTGAAGGCAAATGCGCATAAGAGGAGGTCGACGCGCCGCTTCATGTGCGATGTTTCTAATGTAATAGACACATCTTCTCGGATGCGACTTGAAAGGAGGGGCGTGGATTCAACAGCATCCTCATTGCCGATGCCATGTGCAGAGGTCATGATGATTCATGTTACTTCACAATCTACAAGTCCAGCGGCCTTTAGAAAGGGAAAATAGAGCTCAATGCACCAGACGGATATTCAATAAAAGTAGTCCAACAACTGGGGAATGAGCAAGTAATGTGCCGTGGGTCAGGAGCCTCTCGTAGAGGACTCTGAGATTCCCGGTCCAAGAAAACCGGGAAACTAGGGGGCAGGTCTACGGTCACGTGTTCCAGCTAGCCTCAGGCTGGGCTGCCTGCGACAATCCGAGGACCTCACAACAACCGTGGTTTTCTTGGTGACTGTTATGGCTGGGATTTCTTCGACGGACGTGTAACGTACGAAGCCTGGTTCAAACTCCGACATGCCGCGGCAAGCGATGTCGGTTTTCCGACGGACGGTCCCAGGCACTTCTAGACCTGGGCACGGGATGGACAAAAACCTCGTGGGTCGGCTCATTTGGGTTGGCCCACGATTTGGCCTATTTGGCCCATTTGGCCCCCAGATTTGTATAATTAATATGCAAAATATCCAAAGTTACTAGCGTAATTTATAGTCGTCTTAATTTTTCGTCCTTAGCTATGGCAAATTATAAAATAGATTATAAAATACTTAATCTCATTTATCTTAAAAATATGTATTTATATTAAATAATTGGATGCACCCTTCTGCTTAGTTCTTTGATGACTTCATGGTTGTTATTTTTCGTGTTCCTTTTTTTTTTTAGTAATATCAAAATACCCTCTTTAAACTGAATATCTTCTATATCTAAGAGTAATCAGTGGCTATCACTTATACTTGTTACCAAGGCATTACAGCCAAAAGCTCGCGTAAATTGTATAAATTATGAAAGTCACATGCACACTAACTTTTGCCCTAAAATGGTCAAATGGGCCGAATGGGCCGGCCCATTGGGTTCTGCCCAGGTCTAGGCACTTCACAGTGGAGTTGCATGATGAGCCACCTACATGTCTACTACTGAGAGCGTCAGTATACAACTAGAAATAGCGTGAAAAGAATCATCTATACTCTGTACTTTTTTGATGTTCCATTCGTTATAGTACTAATATCTGATTGACAATCTTATCTTTCTAGTTATCCTTTATATAGATTTTACCATTAGTAAGGCTAAAAAAGACATTATTGGCCCACCAGTTAGGGCTTTGGCGCTAAACAAGTCCGACTCGTATGGAAACTGACCCCTGAAGAAGAACAATTGTCGAGGACGCTGAGAGCCCTGTACAGTAGATACAGTGAGATAGATAATAGAGCACCACTCTACATACTTAGTAGATTACATCCATGTAGCTAAGATAGTCTTTACTCTACCCTCTCCCTAATTTCCATTGAGCCCCCTAAGTTTCACAAAAGTATGATTCAAGCTATAGTCCACTCGGATCATATGGATTACACGGGTATGAGCGTAGACATATGCATGTATGTCTCAAGGAAATATAAGATGCTTTAATTAGATGTAACCCTGCGCGGAGTTGGCAGGGATTCTGACAGGGATGATCGCACAGCCCTTGGCCCATGGAGTTCATCTTCAGAACCAGAGTTGATCCGCCAAGAGAACTAAGCACTAAGCCAACTCGTACACGATGGAGTACCACCTCACTAGGACTGAAACATCTGGGCCGGTTAGCGTGGTTAGAGACGCGGCGCAGAGATATGCTTTTTCGGGGGCATCCGATGCATTATGGCGGTGTTAGGGCCCTAAGCCCAACATACTTCCAGCTCGGCTGGGTGTCACGTGCCCTAACCGCATGCCCCACAGATATTGATCCACAGCTCCGCTGTGGATTTCGCATTCTAGTCTATGGGAACACCATTATTGGATGAGCGACATTGCCAAATAAAGGCTATTAATATTTTAAAAGCTTATTGTTTTCATACTAATGAATTATCCTTTAGTATTTTCTATTCTTTTAAGAATTTACTATTGCAAAATCTATATATTGATCCGGAAAACGAAAGCAACTGGTTCAGTTATATATAAGCAACTCCTTCAGGAAACAAGCATTGGCAAAGTATCTTATGTATATTAAAGCTAACTAGAATATACCCGAAAACCAAAATTTCCGAGTCTACGCTACTTCTACTAGTGTAATAAACCCTGCACGAACTCCAGACCACCACTATTAAGGATCATCATATTGTGAGCCCTGTATTCTGAATACCACGGGTGGCTTGACCCAAGGCGTTCTTGGCAATTTGGTGGGGAAGTATATCCTTGCCAATGTAAGAACCAGGTGCATTGCGCTCGTTAGCTACGGTGTTTTTCCTACGTAATAGAAAACAATGAATAAATAATTCACTATCAAGATATAGTTAACCGGATTTAAGCGCTTGAGGCCACTGGAACAATTGTGGATTCTGTTGGTGAAAGATTTCTGCATGTCTTAGAACTTCCACCTATTGGTCGTTATGTTGGAATCTATTTACGGGTAACAGAGTACGTGTGGGAAGTGTGCATTTCTGTTCTACCTAGTAGTCTACACTTGAACCTGAAGGAATGTAATTGGTAGTATAATGAGGCCTGGTTTTCTGTCTAGTGGTCTACGTGTTCGATAGGGAATAACTAGAAGGTCACTAATTAGGTGATCTAATTGAGCCTGTAGGCCGCTTTGATTGGTCGAGAAAATTTTCCTAATGAGAAATGGTGGTAATTCTGGTTGATAGTACTCTTAACAGTCTCCGAGTATCGCTAGCGCTGCTAGCCTTTGCTTCAGCTAGCCCATTAGCTGTAACTTGTCTGTCATCGCTTCGGACCAACGTCTGCTCACTGACCCACTGGCCTACTAGCCTTGTTAATTCTCACCCATTCATGTAATTCGCAAAGCTTCCTGTATACAGACCTATCATTCCGGCGGCATTGCGGTTCCAAACTAAAAGGTAGATAGTGATATTAGAATTCATCGTCTCATGAGAATCACATTTGATGGTTTCCATTCCGGAAGGCTTGATGACTTACAGAGAGCCACAGACATATTGTGCGAAGGGGCGGTATCACAAGACAATGTGCCGCTGTGATAATTAAGCAAAACTGGGTAACATGCATATTGAACGGGTGCCTGGAAGAGAGAATGTGCTTGTCCAGCAAAAGTAACCTAACCATCTGTCCTGCTACTAGTACGAGGGCATGCCGACCCCCTTCGCAACGTTTGTCAGAACCCTCATCCTCCGCGGCTAGAGAATCACCAGTAAAGGTGCAGGCACGGCGATCAAGAGCACGAAAGCCAGCAATGAATTGCCCCAGCCGTAGCCGAGTCGAGAGTACATGTAAGGAGCAGCCACAGGCATGAAGGCACCGCCGACGTAGCGTAGAGGTAGTACGGCGGCGACGGCAGAGGCTGAGCGGTCACCAAAGATGTCCACCAGATAATTCATAATCGGAGTGGTACTACTAGATAGCGAAAACCCACAGAACACGGTTGCGAGGGTTGGCACGATCCAATGAAAGCGCATCTCGAGAGACCAGCCGTACAAGAGCAGGCCGAAGGGGAAGGCGACCATGGCGGGGATGATCGGGATGAGTCGGTTTTCGGGGCGCGGCGGGCTACCATCGTCGGACTTTCTGTATGGTAGGCCCCGCAGCAGGAAGTAATCAAGCGTGAAGCGGCACATTAGAGCGCCGCTAAGCGTGCCGATAGCTGTCGAGGTGAGGTTCTTGCGCAATCAGAAGAAGAGCTTCGAGAGTGGTTATCACTTACTCATGGCTATGTAGATGAGGCCCGATTGACTCTCCGAGAAGCCGTAGGCGTCTTGGAAAACAGTCGCGATGGTCGCGGCAAGGAGGGAAATGAAGGCAAATAGGAGTGCCAGGTACAATCCCATAAGCACTGCAATTCGGGACTTGCTTAAGATAATGAAGGGGCGTACCGCGAGCAGAGCCAGCGCCTTGACCGTTGCCATGTTCCACCCTGTGAAGTATTTCGGTGACCACCTGACTTCTTCCTCGCTGAAGCTCGTCTTTTTGAGCGCCTTTCGATGTACCACGGGCGCATACGACTCTTTTAGTACAACCCCCATGATGAGCGACAGAACAGCGCTGATAATGGCCATCAGCCAGAATGTCCAGCGCCAACTGAGGTACTGCGTGATGTAACCTCCGGCAATGGGACCCACGGCGGTGCCAAGGATCGGGATCAAACTCGTGAGCGACATAGCTGATCCACGCTCCTCTATAGTAAACAAATCGCCCGTGATGGCCGGGTTCAGGCAAATGGACGAGACGGACGCGCCGGCGAGGAACCTGAACGCAATAAGCATAGCGAAGCTGTTGCTGAAACCTGCAATCATAGTGAAAATGAGGAACGAGAGATTGAAGAAGTGACAGACTGGCACGCGCCCGAGACGCTCGGACAACGGGCCGATGTAGAGGGGAGCGATGACTTCACCAAGGTTCGGAACCGTAATGTAGAAAACTGATAGAAAGCCGTCGTAATTGTTAAACTCTTGGGTTAGGGCAGAACTTGCGGGAGAGCAGATGACCAGAGACATATTGCTGAGATGTCGCGATCAGTATCTCGTGCTCCTGCCAGGACAACTGTACTGGGGTACTTACACCATCAGGGACATCAGGGACAAGACGATCAAGATGAACCATTTGCGCGCGCTTGACCAATTCCGCGGCAGCGAGGGGTTGGTCTCGTCCGCATCTACAACGGCGGGGGCTGCTTCCTTCGCGACACCTGCAGTGGTGGGCACCACAGGAAGAGTCGATGCAGGCACGCCAGTGGTGTCACCCAAGTGTTTACCGGACACCATGTCGGTCCCGGTTTTTCAGAGTTTCGTCCTTGGGGAAAGAATAGAGAGAAAAATTATGGCAGAAGGGAAAAACTGCAAGTCTAGAATCGACTTCATTTTCATTTTACTATATACCATGGGAGACGTGTGCCCTTGACTACACCGCTCTTGGGCTTTTATTAGCGGAGAAGTATGTTACAGGGATGGGTCCTATGCTACTTCGCGATTTGTTCGGGCATAGATTTAGGGCTATGTATTCTATTCACTACTAGTAGCTGGTGACCTGGGTCAGGGAAATATAGGCGGTTGTCCCGGACTTAGACTAATACAGTAAAATACAGGTCGGCCCAAGCTCCACAGCGCTTGTAATCGGCGTGGGCCGAGGTTGTCACAGAGGGTCTACTTGAGGTGATAAGGATCTGCATGGTAGTAAAGATATCTAGGAAGTCGGATATTAACTTCCGATACTCGATTGCTTAAATTGTCGGTGGAAATTCGTAACACCAAATAGTTCCCAATTAGTGCGTATCTCGTTGTGTTCTGTTACTCTACGCTCACTAAGTAGTGTATTTCTTGGATAGTGTCTCCTCACGAATTATTCTCCGCAGGTAATTTTATCCATGTCCTTACAACCTTCTTCATTAGGAACTCTCCCCTAGTGTGATGGTCTCCCTTCGCTTATATCAGAATTATTACGAGCCCTAATGCAAAACAATACAATACACTTAAAGACCAACTGAGTCGCACGCCGTCTTTTAGCACTCTCTCTGCTGTGGATTCAGTGTTGCATCTTGACCTGGTGTCCAGTAAGCTTAGCCGTCACTCCACTGTATACAGGAGCGGATTAGCAACTGAATGTAACTGTAAGCTGTAGACGAAGACGCCGTTTAGGGGCCAAATGAGCGGATCGAAGCAAGATATGTTTCCAAAAAAAAGAGGAGACGCAGCCGTGGATGGAGCCATCCCATTCGCTTATTACCCCATTTTTTACTATAAAATAATGGTCTCTGTGCTTGTCAGAATGCTTCTCTCGAGCTTTAATCAACCAGGGAAGCCGTTCTTCTGCCGGGTCTTCTCTGAACGTGATAACATTTCCAGCTCTTTCTCCTGTCACAGAATTGGCTGAAAGGTATCATTACAGCAGGGAGCAAAAGAAGAGGACAATCGTTCGGTAGCCATGGTTGACTTGCCCCCAAAGGTTGGCCTTGCTGGCCAAAGCTCCCACGAGAGCAACATTTGCCTGCCTGGGCATATATCAACAAGTTACCATGGTGCTTCTCCAAGCATCCCATTACTGGACTATCCTCCGGTTAACCCAAGGTCCAACAAGCAAGAAGAGAAATCTTGCATCTTCAATCTATCTATTCCGGAGGACCTGGGCCCTGGGATTTCCGCAACGGCCAAGATGTGCGCAGCTTGGTCTGTTCTACTTGCCTCTCACGGATGTGCGACCCAACTGCGCATGTTCGCTCCCAAATCGGGTGTACCCATTGGCACTCTTAACGTATCTCTTGAATGGAGCCTGTGTATTGGTGACCTGACTAGCCAAATCCAAGCCAAGCTAGCCGAGTCAGCACAGCCGGACGACAGGAATAAGTCCGGCGAAGAGCAAAAATACGAGCTCAACTTTTTAATTGCCATCAACCGAGAGCAACCTGTCCCTGGGCAGATTCTATTCGAAGGCCAAATACAAGATGGGAGACTTTGTGCCAGAGCCGTCGGCCACGACAGCCCCTCAGACAAGGCCTTGTCCCTGCAGCTCTCGAGACAATATGAATACATTGTCCGCGAGATCTTTTTACCAGAAAGCTCTCAAAAGCCGCTTGTGGACTTAAAGGTCATCTCCCTCCAAGACCTCAGGCAGATCTGGACATGGAATGGTCGGGTTCCACCGAGCATCGATGTCTGCATCCACGAAACATTTATGAAACGAGCGCGGCAGCATCCAAACCTCATGGCTGTCTCAGCACATGATGGTGGACTGACATATCGGGAATTAGATGATCTCTCAACTCGTCTCGCCCATGCTCTTATTCGAGAAGGCGTTCAGCCCAACAACATCATCTTGATCCTCATTGAGAAATCCATGTGGGTTCCCGTTGCTCAGCTGGCCGTCATGAAATGCGGGTGCGCTTCGACAGTGCTCGATGCATCGCTCCCATTTCAGCGACATCAGTCGATTGCCGAGCTCGTTCAGGCCTCCGCGATCCTGACCTCGTCCGCGTGCGAAGAAAAAACCAACGCATTAAGTCTGGGCTGCGTTCAGTTCGTTCTGGACTACCGTTTGAGTCAGCACTGGCCTAGCGCCTGTCCTGATTCCCTCCCCACCGTCAGCCCTTCGGCCTGGTTATACATAGTTTTCACATCAGGGAGCACAGGCACTCCTAAAGGTGCTATTATCAGTCATGCCAACTACGCCAGTGCGGTTGCTCACCAACAAAAGTACCTTGACTTTCGAGAGTTTGACCGTGTGTTTGATTTTGCGTCGTACGCATTTGACGCAGCTTGGTGTAATATGATCCATGCTTTCATGGTCGGAGGCTGCCTTTGCATTCCTTCTGAGGAGGAACGGAAGGGAGACGTGGCCGGAGCGCTCCGTAAGTACGAGGTCAACTACGCCGTCCTCACCCCCTCGGTGGCTTGGTTTAGCGCTTCCGAGCTGCCAGCCAGCCTCCGAACGTTCCACTTTGGGGGCGAACCACTGAAAGCGGCCCTTGTCAGGGAATTATCTACTCGGTCAACGGTCATCAATGCCTATGGCCCTGCCGAGTGCTCTACCGTCAGCACGGCGATTGTTGCTGATCCGAATGACCCCAACGCCCCGACAATTGGCACGGGTCTGGGTGCCTGTACCTGGGTTGTTAAGTTGGATGGAACCGATTTGGTGCCGCTCGGAGAGATCGGAGAATTGTGGCTGGAGGGTCCTATCATTGGCCAAGGTTATCTGGGCAATCCTGAGAAGACCACCACGGCTTTTGTGGATAGTCCGCCATGGCTTCTCCGCGGCTGCCCCAGTCTCCCGGGCATGAAAGGCCATACCGGCCGCCGAGGACGTCTTTACCGCACCGGAGACCTTGTTCGTTACAGACTGGATGGTAACTTAGAATTTGTTGGCCGCAAAGACTCTCAAGTCAAGATCCGTGGCCAGCGTGTGGAGCTGGGGGAGATCGAGTATAACCTCCAGCGCGCTTTACCGGAGGAAGCAAGGGCTGAGAATGTGCAGATCATTGCGGAGGTAATCAAGCCAGATGGAAGCAATGCGCCAAAGCTCGTCTCTTTTCTTTTCATGGCAGTTAGTTCAAAAGTGCCATCGTCCGATGCGAAGCCTATCCTTCATCGAGCTGTCGAAGGGATTGAAGACCGACTAGTCAAGGTGGTGCCACCTTATATGGTCCCTTCAGCCTTCCTGGTCGTTGAAGAAGTGCCAATGACGCCCACAGGGAAGGTAGACCGCAGACGCCTTCGTGAAGATGGCACGAAACTGTATTGGCAGCAGCTGAACTCTGATACGCACTCAGAGACAAAAGAAAACGAGTCTGAAGTAGAGGCAAGAATTCACAAGATCTGGAGCGAAGTTCTAAATCTTCCCTTTAGCAAGATCTGTTTGGATTCTAAATTCACGCGCCTGGGTGGTGACTCTATCACGGCCATGCAGATAGCTTCGCGCTGCCGTTCACAAAATATTTCTCTTAAAGTCGCGGATATTCTGAAACTACAGACAATCCGACGGATCGCTCAAGCTAGCAAGCCCGCCCGAGTAAAGGTGAACAAGCGCAGCATAGAAGCGAGTGAAGGCAGTGCCTGGCCATTGTCACCTATCCAGCGGATCTTCTTCGACAATAATCCTCAGGGGGTAAACCATTACACACTCAGTTATATAGTGAAGCTAATGAGGCATACCACCTATCAAGAGCTCCTCGGCGCGCTATTAGCTATCACGGCTCGTCATAATATGCTTCGTGCCCGCTTTCGCAAGCTCCCGGACGAATCGACATGGGAACAGTATATTGCGCCGGCAGGTCAAAATGCTTTCCTCCTCCAACAGCACGACTTTGTCGATCGCGCAGCTTTGCAACTCATGGTTGGTAAGCGACAAGCGAGTCTAGACCTTGTCAACGGCCCTGTCTTTGCGGTAGATGTCTTCAATAGCCCAAATGAGACACAGACACTTCTGATGAGCGCACACCATGTCGTGATGGACCTCGTTTCCTGGCGGATAGTTTGGCATGATTTGAGTCAGTACTTATCAGGGACCACGGACCTTCCGCCACTTGAGCTGTCCTTCCAAGAATGGTGTCGCTTGCAGCGTGAGGATGGCGAGAACCTCGACCCAGCGACTGTTTTGCCCTTCGATATTACCCCACCCAATTTCGAGTACTGGGGTGTGCGGCCGGGTGAGATGTTCTTCAGGGAATCCACATTGGATGTGTCCATTGTTGACGCTGAGGCAACCGCGTTGCTTTTGGGCGCAAGTAACGACAGCCTCCGAACCGAGATTCTGGATATCCTCGTGGGAACGCTCATTTTCTCCTTTGTTCAGATCTTTCCGGATCGAAGCCCACCCCCAGTGTTTCTCGAAGGCCACGGTCGTGAACCTGTCACAGGCATGGATGATTCAGATTTATCGGAGGTAATTGGCTGGTTCACCTCCATTCATCCTATCGAGCTTGGAGGAGGGCCAGGCCACTCTGTCATTGAACTGATCAAGCTTGCGAAAGATATCCGCCGGACAGTACCAGGCAAAGGCAGGCCCTACTTTGCCTCCCGTTTCTATAGCACTGCTGGAAAGAAGGCCTTTGAAGCACACAAGCATGTCGAGTTAATTTTCAATTATCGAGGCTCGTTCCAGCAATTGGAGGATGCCAAGTCGATGTTTAAGCTTGAAGACAGGAAGAATCGCGACGTTTTCATTCCTGGTGACGGACCTGACTACCAGCGGCCGTCTCTTATCGACATGAATCTCGTCATTCAAGAAGGTAAGTTGCAGATCTGGACAAGGTCTCATAGGCATATGCGTAATCACGAAGCGGTCATCCACTGGGTGGGCCTGTATGCAACGACTCTCAGCAGCGTTGCACATGAGCTTGCCAGCATGCCTGCCTGCTTTACGCTCGCTGATTTTCCGCTGCTCAACATCACGTACGCTGGTCTCAAGAAGCTCGTGACAGAGCAGCTGGCGAGCAAGGGGATTAAAGAGAATGATGTTCGGGATATCTACCCTTGTGCACCCATGCAGGAGGGCATCCTGATCAGTTCTAATATCGGTGCAGCCTCCTACCACAGCACCTCTATCTGGCAGGCAGTCATGACCGGCTCGGCGGTATGTGTCAGTCGCCTAGCCGCAGCGTGGGAAACCATGTCAGACATGCATCCGATTTTCTCTACTGTTTTCTCAACCAATCCCGACACCGGTCGTTTTGTTCAGGTCGTATTGAACGACCATAATAAGGCATCCATTTGCCATGCTGCGGATTCTGAGACTGCCGTTGAGTATTTACAGCGAACATCAAGCCCTAAAGTCCTGCCTTCGCAGCCGGAATGCTTCTTTACAATCTGTATTGACCAGAAAGGTGACGTTGCATGCCGGCTTGACATAACACACGCGCTCATGGATGCCATGTCTTTGCCCGTCATAGTACGTGATCTCGAGCAGGCGTACTCAGGCCAAGCCATGTCATTCCGCACTCCGTTTGGCCATTATATTGAGTATATCCATCGCGCACCGACGTCGAAGCGGATGTCGTACTGGAAAGAATACCTTGCTGACGTCAAGGCTTGTGTTATGCCAGGAGAGACGTCTTTAAATTCTACCAAGTCTCAGTGCCACAGTCAGTATGAATGGGTGGCCCTCCCCACTGCTGTAACAGCCCCTATTTCTAGGATATGTCGTGAGAAGAGATTGACTCGCTCCGCATTCCTTCATCTTGCCTGGTCCCTCGTACTATCACGTTTTACAGGCATGCGGCAAGTCTGTTTCGGTTATATCTCATCCGGCCGTGACTTTCCGATTGATGGTATTGAGGACATTGTTGGGCCGTTGATCAATATGTTGGTCGCACGAGTTGATTTAGAACAGTCTTTACCTAACGTTTTGAACACCATCAACAAATACAATATCGAGCATCTTGAGAATCAGCACGTCTCACTAGCTGAGGTTCAACACGAGACCTCCACAAAGCAGCTTTTTAACACAAACATTACGGTACGGGAAGCTCGAGGAGGGCCTGGCGTAGGTGATGGAAGAATGCAACTTGTCGAGATATCAGAAGAGGATCGCCATGAGGTAAGTTATATATTTCCAAATGTGGGTTGAACAACAGTCCATGTCTGATGAAACACAGTACGACATCGCCTTGACTGCCACCCTCAACAGGGCGGACACCGATGTTAGCATCCAATATCGAACAGACTTTATGAGTTTTGCTAATGCCCAAGAAATTCGGTCTGCCTTACAAAGCGCTATCGAATTTCTTGGCTCCGTTGGGCAACAGGATGGACCACCCGGCACCTCACCACACACCGGCTCACTCTACGATGCTTACTTCAGCCATGCAGTTGGTATCGACGAAGCGTCCGCTCTAGAGCAATGGAAAGCCCACTTCAAGGACATTGACGTTGGCTCACATTTCCCTTCTCTCCCCAACGCAACTCACAGACCTAGATTGAATGCCTCGGCGTCTTGTACAATCCAGAATGTGCAATGGCGCAATGACTACGATGTGACGACGCAAATGTTCGCATCATGGGCCATTTTGCAAGCGTGCCGTGGAGGTTCCGCTGACGCTTTAGTTGGAGTTAGCTTGATGAGAGCTGAATATGGAACGACGATCAGCGCAATACCCACACCCATGCGGATCAAAGTTGATCTCAGCCAGACCGTTTCCTCGTACCTTAACTCGGTACGGTCGACCATCGCGGCATGGTCAAATTTGCCACAGATCTCTATTCACAGGCTCCGCGATATTAGCATGGAGTCAGCGCTAGCGTGTGATTTTCAGACTGTACTGAGTGTGCAAACAACTTCAGCCAAAGGCAATGGAGAAATTTCAAAAGCTGACCCTAATACGGCCCGAGCGCTGTCCCTGCACATAGCTGTCATTGCTTCTGAAGCGCAATTGACTATGGAGTTTGATGAGCACGTAATCAGCACCGAACAAGTGACTAGACTCTTTTCTCAGCTTGACACGGTGCTCCATCAAGTCATCTCACCGGGCAATTATACCTCAGCCCTGACCGAGATCGATATCATCAGTGAAGACGAACTTCGAGTCATCTCTGGTTGGAACCAGGCATCTTATGAAAGTGCTCAAGATCTCGTCCATGAGCTCATTTCTCGAGTAGTTCAGGCAATGCCAGGCTCCCCTGCCATATCCTCTTGGGACGGAGAGCTTACGTACCGTCAGCTCGACCAGCTTTCAACTCGTCTAGCCCATCAATTAATTCATCTTGGCGTCGGGCCCGAAGTCATCGTGCCTCTTTACTTTGAAAAATCCATATGGATGCCAGTCTCCGTTGTGGCAGTCATGAAGGCTGGGGGGGCAGGCGTGATGATCGACTGCACGCAGCCGATTGAGCGAGTTCGTAGCATTATTAGTCAGGTAAATGCGAAACTCGTCCTCATCTCAGAGAGTAACATCAAGCGGACTAGTCAATTCGAAGAGCTTCAGCTTCTTGTCGTTGGTCAGACGTCTATGGATGCCTTACCGGATTCCAAGGATGGTCTTTCTCCACCAGTACAAGTTCAGCCCTCGAATCTGCTCTACGTCTCCTTTTCTTCAGGAAGTACGGGTAAGCCGAAGGGTGCTATGATCACGCATTCCTGCTTTGCATCGGCTATCCGGCACCAACAAGCAGCTCATGGCTTCGGGCCCGGTCAAAGAGTTTATGATTTTGCCTCCTACGCTTTCGATGTCAGCTGGTCAAACTTGCTGCACTCGCTCACGTCGGGTAGCTGCTTGTGCATTCCGTCCGAGTACCAAAGAAGAAATACACTTTCTGATTCTATCCGAGAGAGTAGGGCTACTCTCCTTGATGCAACTCCTTCAATTCTGCGCTATCTTGATCCCAAAGAATTCCCAGACTTGGAACAAGTTATTATGAGTGGGGAACCTTGGTCCGAGGAAGATTTTAGTGACTGGATCGATAATAAGAAGGTGATGAACAGCTACGGGCCACAAGAGTGTACTATAAAGGCCAGCCTTATTCGGGCTGTACGGGGCATGGTCCCCAATGCTATCGGTGTTGGAATAGGCCTTAATACATGGATCGTGAGAACCGATGGCACCGACCGACTTGCACCATTGGGTTCCGTCGGCGAGCTTTGGCTCGAAGGTCCCCAGGTGGCGCGTGGTTATATCTCAGATGAGTCACGGAGCGCTGCTCCATTCGTAACAAGGCCCAAGTGGACAGAGAGTGCTAGCCAGCCTTGTTATTTCTATCAAACTGGAGATCTGGTCCGTTACGAGGCCGGTGGTGGTCTGGTTTTCGTGGGCCGCAAGGACTCTCAAGTTAAGATCCGCGGGCAACGTACGGAACTTGGAGAAGTCGAGCACAACATTCACAGGGCCCTCCTTGGTGGCGATCTTCGGGCTCACGTCGCCGCAGATGTATTCAAACCCCACAACAGCGATAATCCAATTCTTGTTGCGTTCTTGAAAGCCGAGAGAGCTGAGTCGTGGCACAAGCTTGCTGGTCTAAACGACCGGCTTGCAAAATTGGTCCCCGAATACATGATTCCAACTGTTTACATCGCCCTTGAAGAGTTCCCTATGACTGCTACCGGCAAGGTCCACCACAGGTCTCTGCGCGAGACCTACGCGAAAAAGACATTAGAGCAACTCGTTTCACTCGACGTATTTCGTGTGTCCAGTCATCGCGCTCCGACAACTGCATCCGAGAAGTTCCTACAGGAGCTCTGGGCTGAGGTTCTTAGCATTGATCCAGCAACTATCTCTGCTGATGATAGCTTTCTCCGTATTGGTGGCGATTCTCTTGGGGCAATGCGGCTTGTTGGTGCTGTACGAAAACGTGGTCTTGCACTCAACTTCGCCGATATCTTCCAACAACCCATGCTCAGCGCTCTTGCCAGGGTCATTGAAGTGCAAAAACCGTCGTTGCAGGTCTCTGATTCCACCATTGAGCCCTTCTCACTACTTGACGAGAATACATCTCGAGAAGAAGCGAAGAGTCAAGTTGCACACAGCTGTGGCCTTGAGCCCGATGCCATCGAAGATATATTCCCTTGCACACCGTTGCAGGCTGGGCTACTGGCTGAGACTGTCAGGCAACCCGGTAGCAACGTCTTGACTGAGACGTTGGCGTTAAAAAAGAATGTCGATCCTCGCCGCCTTCGCGCCGCATGGCAGAAGGTTGTTCAAGCCCACCCTATCTTGCGAACTAGAATCGTTGATCTCGGCCAGCAAGGCCTTGTCCAGGTCGTTGTCCGCTATGGATATGGAGCCTGGAGGGCTCAAGAAGGCGTATCGGAGCAAGTTTTTGGTCTTGGCACACCTCTAATTCTGTATGACATTGGCAACTCTTACTTCTCATTGAGAATCCATCACGCTCTCTATGATGGATGGTCTATGCCACTAATTTTTCACTCCCTTGTCGAGAGCTATGGATCAAAGAACATTCCGGATGCTTCTCCTTTCCAAGCTTTCATAAAATATGTCAAGGACTGCAGCCAGCCGAAGGCGGAAGAGTTCTGGAGAGATCAATTCCGCGATTTTAATGCACAGAACTTTCCCATCCTTCCTTTGAGGTCTTACAAGCCAAGATGTGATGGGCATTTGGAGCTCGAGATCAAGGACATCGCTTCGGATGGCGATTACACAACATCCACTAGGATTAGACTAGCATGGGCAGTCCTCCTTTCGGCGATCACTAACTCCACTGATGCATCGTTCGGTGCAACTGTGTCTGGTAGACAGGTAGATGTACATGGTATAGAGAAGATGACGGGACCGACAATGGCCACTGTGCCGTTGAGAGTGGCAATTGATCGTTCAAAGACGGTCAAGGATTTGCTGCAACAGGTGCAATTACAAGCCGCCGAGATGATTCCATTCGAACAAGTTGGCATCCAGCAGATACGGCAGATTAGTGAAGATTGTAAGCTTGGATGCCAGTTCCAATCGCACATGGTTATTCAGCCCGGGGGACAGCAGGACGCAAAAGATGCTCTGTTCACTTCCGTTGCCGTACCAAGGGAAGCCGACGATGTCGACCCTTTCAAACTCTACGCTATCTGTCTAGAGTTCGTCCTCGAGTCGAACAGCATTTGTCTTCGGGCCGATTATGACTCTTCCATCATACCTTTAACTTACTTTCGCCGCCTCATGGGCCGATTTGAGAACATCCTGAGGCAGCTCTCCTTACCGGAAGTCCAGACCAAGCCGCTCTCTCTGCTCGACACGAGCAGCTCGAGGGACCTAGAGCAAATCTGGAGCTGGAATGCCACAATTCCGGAGGGATCATACGAAACGATCCACGAGATCTTTAAAGAAGTGGCCTCAAAGCAGCCCGAAGCTCCAGCTGTGTGCTCTTGGGACGGCGATTTGACCTACGGCCAGGTGAATGAGATGTCCACGCAAATTGCCCACGAACTACTCCGTGCCGGTCTTCCGCGGAGTGGCCTACGCATTGTGCCCTTGTTCTTTGAAAAATCGAAATGGACCTCCGTTTGCCAAATTGCGGTCATGAAAGCCAATGGGACTTCTCTTGCGCTCGATGCGACGCTTCCCAATGGCCGTCTGCAGATGGTGATGAACTTGGCCAAGCCCCAAATTATCCTCACATCTACTGCCCAAGAATCTCGAGCGCGAGAGTTGGCTCCTGCTACGGCGCGGGTTATCGTCGTGAGTGACACTACGGAATCTCTTTTCCGGCTCCCTGCAAATGGGTCTTTGCCAGCGGTAGACCCGGATACTTGGCTCTATGTCGTCTTTACTTCTGGTTCGACAGGCATTCCCAAAGGTGCTATCATCAGCCACTCGAATTTCGCCAGCGCGCTCAAGCATGGCCAAACAGCGCTCCAATTCGGTCCTCATACCCGTGCATACGACTTTGTGTCTTATGCTTTCGACGTGTCCTGGCTCAATGTGCTGTACACTCTTTGCGCTGGTGGATGCCTCTGCGTCCCCTCTCATTACGAGATCCAGAATGAGCCCAAGGAGGCTATTTCTCGCCGACAGGCGAACACCGCATTCATCACTCCTACGGTTGGCAAGTTGCTACACGGAGCCGAACTCAAAGTCGTCAACTACGGTGGAGAAAATTTGCCGCGCGACGAGATCAACTATTGGAAAGACCGGGCCCAGATCATCCACTCGTATGGTCCATCCGAATGCACACCGATTTCAATTTCTCACCTGCTTGATCCCTCCCGCAATCGGGTAATCATTGGCAAAGGCCTCGGCGTACGAACGTGGATCGTTGAACCAGAGCACGGCAACTCATTGGCGGCCATGGGCGATATTGGTGAACTTTGGCTGGAAGGGCCTCTTGTTGGCCAGGGATATTTGAACGAACCAGAGAAAACAGGGGTATCATTCATAAAGGATCCTGAATGGCTCTTGCAGGGGGGTCCAGGTTTCTCCGGTCGCCGTGGGCGTCTTTATCGCACAGGTGACCTTGTTCGATACGAAGAAGACGGTAATTTGGAGTTCATTGGACGCAAGGATGCTCAGATCAAGATTCGCGGACAGCGAGTGGAACTTGAGGAGATTGAGCACCATGTCCTCACTGCTATCGGAGAGGCTATAGCAGCCCAAGTCATCGTGGATATCGTTAAACCTGCTGAGTCCACTGACTATGCCCTAGTCGCCTTCATTGAACTCTCGCGCGGCAAAGCCGGTCCTGGTACGCCGCAAGCACAATCATACGCACGAGAACTTGCTGCTTCCTGCAAGGATCATCTATCCGCTACAATCCCAAGTTACATGATCCCGAATGCCTATATAATTGTGGATAGTATTCCCAATACGACTTCCGGAAAGGTCGACCGTGGGAAGCTGCGCAAAGCTGCCATGTCAATGCGAAAGGAAGATCTCCTCCAGACATGCAGCACCGAAAGACGTGCTCCAGCAACCCCGGAGGAAATGAAACTCCATGCTCTTGTAGCGCAAGTGCTTTCTTGGGATGAGAAGTCTTTTGGATTGGATAATAACTTCATTCAGCTCGGTGGTGACTCTATTAGTGCCATGAGACTAGCTGCGCTGGCCCAAGACAAAGGATTGCTCCTAAGTGTCAGGGATATTCTTACGAAAGACCGGATCTCTGACCTTCTCGCAGCAAACCAGGAGGCTTACTGTGAGAATGCAAGTAAACAGTCGCGCTTCGCCTTGCTCAAAGTTATAGATCCAAGGGCTTTTGTCGAGGAAAAGGTAATGCCGCAAATTGTACAATCCGGTCATGGCCGACTGATTGATGTACTACCGGCAACAGACATGCAGTCAACCTACCTCAGGGACAATCTTCAAGAACCTCGACGGTCCTGGTTTTACAGTTACATTGACTTTGTCCAAATGGATGAGCAACGTCTTGTCCAGAGCTGTGAGCAATTGGTTGCGCATTGCGACATCTATCGGACAGCCTTTGTTCGCTCTGGTGATTCCTTCTTCCAGGCTGTCTTTGAATCGTGGAAACCTACCGTCGACATTATCGACAATGTTGAATGCGTTGACACGGCATTCGATCAGCTGGTAGCAGATGACGTGAAGCTGCCGGCCTCTCTGGCTGCTCCTTTAGTGCAATTCAAGATCCTTCGAGGGCAACCCTTAAAGAAAGCAAAACTCATCTTCAGCATGTCGCATGCCGTATACGACGCGATCAGCTTCGGGCAGACCTTCCAGATTTTAGCCGGTATTTATAACAATGGCTCGATACAGAATATCGGGGCCTTCGGACGCTACGTGAGCCACATTCAATCCTGCAAGGCAGACAGCTACTCGTACTGGCGCAAGGCCCTTCAGAATTCCTCCATGACCAGAATACCATGCACGTCTACCGTACCGTTGCAGGACGGCCCGCCTACCGTGCTTGTACGCTCTGTCCCGATGCCTAAACCTCCCTTTGGCATTACGCAGGCTTCTTTCTTCACTTTGGCTTGCGCCTCCGCCCTCAGCCGCCTAACTGGCTCCCCAGACGTCGTCTTTGGCCGCGTGGTGTCCGGTCGTGCGGCAGTTCCCGTTGCCCTTCAGAATGTAGTTGGCCCCTGCCTTAATCGCGTGCCGGTGCGCGTCCAATTCGCGTCTAGCCAGACCAAAACAGAGCGGCTCATAGCTCTCCAAAAGCAGCAGGCAGAGAGTTTAGCGCATGAAACGGTTGGACTGTCAGACATTGTCCAACACTGTACCGACTGGCCGTCCAGCGCCAAGGACTTTGGCTGCTGGGTCCAGTACCAGAATGTGGATGAACAGCCCTTGCTCGATCTGCCGGGTGCCGTTGGCGGGCTGGGAAGCAAGGAGATGTGGGAGATTCCCGTCGCAGCGGACTTTTTGGAGGTTTTTGCAATCCCGAGCGCCGACGGTACGCTCACTGTGAAGGTGATTGGAGGTCCTGGTTATGCAATCAGTGTGAAAGCGGAGTTGATTGAGGGAGTTTGCTTGGATTTAGCAGGTGCTTTGAGACCATGCAATAATGTGTAAACAGACTGAGACAAGTTGTGTTTGTCTATTTTAGATTTTTATTGTTGTAGTGAATTGAGTGTCCGGGATGTTGGAGCACCATGCCAAGCCCTGGCAATTGGGTGCCTTGTCGCCTTGCTTAGTCAGCACATTAGTCATAGCTTTCCTATAGTTATGAGGCCTTGTTTCCCAGGGCCCTATATGAATGGATGTCGTTGTTCCCCTAACAGGTTATGACCCCGTTGTTTGCTTTACTTTAAGCTATACAGGCTTTTATCAATCAAATTTCATCAGTAACGAACGATCGACAGCCTTACATGCAAAAACTTGAAGTTTCTACAGTCACTTTTTATCAAGATATCATGTTACCCCTTGATTAGGCATATTTACAAGCTATTTTAAGCAATATTTCATGATTATTTTTTGAATATAGATTTTACTTTATTAAGATCTATAAGACGCGATGGCGCCTAGTGTCACGGATAGAGATTCAGGCAATCAGTGAATAAGTGATAGTCATGTGACCCCTTCGTCTATAAGGGCAACACAACTCAATAGCTTCATGTTTTCTTCTTTTTTTCTTTTTTTAGCTTAGTCTCTTTGTGATAGACTACCTAATCAACTATTGATTTAGTTGAGTTTCTTATATGAGACTAAGCTCTTCCTTATCTCCTATATTATTTGGCCCTGTGATAGACGATGTAGATATCATATTTACAATAATTAGTATATCATAATATTAATTAGTTAATCTTACTTATTTTATTTATTTTTTAAATAATTTTTAAACTTGGAATCCTGCTGAGTCTTTACTTACACTTTTTAAACTTTAATTCTTGAACTTGCAGAATTTTTAGACTATGGCGTGTCCAAGTCAACCTGAGGAAACTGGGAATCGTCATATCTCCCTGATGGAAACAGAGAACGACATCAATGTGGAAGACCTTAAAATTTTTAACTAAAAATAATTCTTTAAACACTGCAATAATTAATCTAAGATTTTATATCTTGAACTTTGTGCATTTATTCTAGAACTTATGGACCGCAAGAAGGCCAATCTAATATATATTAAGACTCTGAAAGGAGAACTGAATACCAACTATATTAGATCCATAGAGAATATGGGACTTGTCAGGACTCAGATATCCTGTCATGCCTCAGGCACGCTCTTTGCTTTTATTCACTGTATTTGGTTTGTATTGTTTGTCCCACATTGCAGAT
>ML732412.1:0-41790 GCA_009176345.1 Aspergillus leporis | reverse complement strand
AAAAAAAAAAAAGAAAAAAGAAAAAAGAAAAACATTAAGAATCACATCTCATGTACTCGAAGGTGGCTGTTGGGGGGCCATAGATCGGGATTTAGGGCTGTCGGAATTGATGCACCCAAAACGTTCGTCTCGGATAAATAATTATTTCGGTCCATTTGCCGGTCTATCCTCGAGAACCTTGTGATTGGGCTAAACTTTGAGCTTGAATTGCAGTAGATACTCCTCCCTGGGCCGCAACAAGGATCTGTCCAAATCACTTTGCATGTTGAAGTAGAAAGAGTTGGTCATAGCTTATCATTGCCTAATCGCTCTTGTCGGTCCCGGAAGGACAATCTAATCCCTCCCCGCCGCCGCGCACATCAGCTTCAGTCGACACACAAGCCCACTTGGCCAGTCCCTCACCTCTTCAAACTCACACCCCATCCCACCATGCCACAACCATTGAGTTCCAAGGACGCATCCTTGTTTCGTCAAGTGGTTCGCCACTATGAGAATAAACAACATAAGAAAGGTAAATTCCTGCGCAAACCTTGAAATATGGCTTGATCTGCGTACGAGACAGCTAACAGATGCTTGTCCTCAACAGGTATTAAAACCGCAGAGCAAATTCTTCGGAAAAATCCCAACCATGGCGATACCCTGGCCATGAAGGCTCTCATAATGAGCAACCTAGGCCAGCAAGAAGAAGCTTTTGCGCTAGCCAAGGAAGCTCTCAAGAATGACATGAAATCGCATATCTGCTGGCACGTTTATGGGTTGCTATATCGAGCGGAGAAGAACTACGAGGAGGCAATCAAGGCGTACAGATTTGCATTGAGAATTGAACCGGAGTCCCAGCCTATCCAGCGCGACCTTGCCCTGCTTCAGATGCAAATGCGGGATTACCAGGGATACATCCAGAGCCGAAGTGCCATGCTACAGGCCCGACCCGCTTTCCGACAGAACTGGACGGCTTTGGCCATCGCACACCACCTCTCAGGAGATCTGGAAGAGGCCGAGAAGGTGTTGACGACGTACGAAGAAACCCTGAAGTCGACGCCGCCAGTCTCCGACATGGAACACGCCGAAGCTGTGCTATACAAAAACATGATAATGGCCGAGGCAGGCAAGGTGGACAAGGCCTTGGAGCATCTCGAGAGTGTTGGTTACAGAATTTCGGATGTGCTGGCTGTCATGGAGATGAAGGCGGACTACCTTCTGCGACTTGACAGGTTGGCTGAAGCTGAGGCAGCATACACTGCTCTTCTTGACCGCAATCCTGAGAACTCGATGTATTATGATGCTCTGATCAGGGCAAAGAGCATCTCCGCTGATGATCATAAGGCCCTGAAGGCTGTGTACGACTCTTGGGTGGAAAAGAACCCACGAGGTGATGCTCCTCGTCGTATTCCCCTGGACTTCTTGGAGGGAGATGATTTCAAGCAAGCTGCCGATGCCTACTTGCAGCGTATGCTCAAGAAGGGCGTCCCATCGCTTTTTGCGAACATTAAGTCGCTATACACTAACACGTGGAAACGCGACACGGTTCAGGAGCTGGTGGAAGGCTACGTTTCCGGAAACGCAGTACCTCTGTCAAACGGCTCTGCGGAGGGCAAGGTGAACGGCGACAATACGGATTTCCTTTCTTCCACTCACTATTTCCTTGCGCAACACTTCAACTATCATCTCAGCCGCGACTTGGCCAAGGCCATGGAGCATGTCGACAAGGCTATCGAGCTGGCTCCCAAAGCCGTGGAATATCAGCTGACTAAGGCCCGGATATGGAAGCATTATGGCAACCTTGAGAAGGCCGCTGAAGAGATGGAAAAGGCTAGGAAACTAGACGAGAAGGATCGTTATATAAACTCCAAGGCCGCCAAGTACCAGCTTCGCAACAATGAGAATGACAAGGCACTTGAAAACATGAGCAAGTTCACCCGGAATGAGACTGTTGGTGGTGCCATGGGCGATCTTCACGAGATGCAGTGTGTCTGGTATTTGACCGAGGACGGCGAAGCATATCTGCGACAGAAGAAACTTGGACTTGCGCTCAAGCGCTTCCATGGCGTCTACAATATCTTTGAAACTTGGCAAGAAGACCAGTTTGATTTCCACAGCTTCTCGCTCAGGAAGGGCATGATCAGGGCGTATGTTGATATGGTTCGCTGGGAGGACCGCTTGCGCCAGCACCCCTTCTACACTAGGGTGGCTCTTTCTGCCATCAAGACGTATCTACTTCTCCATGATCAGCCCGACCTCGCTCACGGGCCGTTGCCCAACGGCGATGACGCCGATAGTGCTGAGCGGAAGAAGGCTCTCAAGAAAGCCAAAAAGGAACAGCAGCGCCTGGAAAAGATCGAGGCCGACAAGAGGGAGGCAAGGAAAGCAGCAAGCACTAAGGGCGGCGATGGTGAAGTGAAGAAGGAAGATCCCGACCCGCTTGGCAACAAGCTCGTCCAAACACAGGAGCCACTCAAAGAAGCAACGAAGTTCCTTACTCCGCTCCTGGAGTTTGGCTCTAACAACATTGAGGCCCAGAATCTTGGATTCGAAGTCTACCTCAGAAGGGGTAAGCTCACGCCAATCCCTCATAATGTTCGAGGACAATTCAACTAACTGGCTTTACAGGCAAATACGCCCTTGCGCTCAAATGTCTCTTGGCTGCCCATGCAATTGACGCCTCCAACCCAACCCTTCACGTGCAGCTCCTCCGCTTTCGCAAGGCCCTGGACAGTCTCTCCGAGCCATTGCCACCTCAAGTGGCCGAGGCCGTTAATGCCGAGTTTGAGGCTTTACTCCCCAAGGCCCAAAAGCTTGAAGAGTGGAACGAGTCTTTCCTGTCAACACACAAGGACAGCGTCCCCCACACACAGGCTGCCCTGACATGCCGACAACTGCTGAATGCAGAGTCGAAGTCACAGTGCGAGAAGGATCTCCCTGCCACTCTTGAGTCTCAAGAAATCACCATTGAGACCGCTCTTGCTGGTCTAAATTTGTTGGATGAGTGGGGAAGTGACCAGGCCGCCAAGGTCGCTTACGCTGAGAAGGCTAAGAGCAAGTGGCCTGAGTCGTCGGTGTTCCAGCTGAACTAAGAGATTAACCCATGGGATAAGAGTATACAGTCTCTTCCATATTCCAACAAGGAGAAGTTACCCGAGTATAGAAGTCAAGAAATTTACGGCCCGATTAAGACACAGATGGAGTTTAAACTGCTAAAACAAGGAAGAAAAACGCCGCTCGAAATCCAAGTTATGCAACATATCAAACCATATCAATACGCGGAGATGATGTATCAGTAGTATAGTTGAGATATCCCTAGTCGAATTGGGACTAACCAGGTAGTCTGTGAAAGCATCAAAAGCAAACTTTTCTTTATCATTTTCATTGTTCTGTCAGTTGAGTGACTGGGTCATGTAAAGGAATCCAGCATTGTATAGATCACAGCACCGAGGGCCACTAGCATAATGCAGCTAGAGCATTCTCATATCTCGTCTGTGTAGAGCCATGGGGTAATATAGTTATAGGAAGCTAAGGAGAATTACTTTAACACCCAGCGGCAGCTCAGTCAAGAGTCCAGTATGTACGAGTAGAAATATAATGTCGTGACTAGACTAATATACAGTATATATCGATTTGTTGATACAGTGATGAGGGTTAATCTTTGTTTCGTAAAAGCATCCCTGCCGATGTTGGTGCATATAACCCAAGATAATATCTACAGACCCCATAACCATGCGAAATGTTCCGACAAAAAGCGAGCGGATATCACTAGATGTCTTCTCCATCAATGTTTCCAAGGATAGGCTTCATCTTGAGGGTTTCATCATCCTCGCCGTATCCGTACTTGATCCACATGCGCCTCCAGAAAGGGACAGGCACAGGCCGCTCCTCGCCTAGTATATATTCCACACCCTCCGCGATCCGTTGTGAGCGGGATTCATCTTCGGGGGAGAGGACATAGCGCTGCATCCGAGTTGCGATACGAGGATCCAGGACGACGGTGTCCAGCCACTCACGTTCCTTATCAGGGTTTGACTCGTCCTTCTTGTGCACTGATTTGTGCCATTCCTTTTCTTCTTCTTCGAGAATGGTTTGCTGTTCGTAGTTTCCGCCCATCAAGTTGTCTGACAACGGTGCGGCATCAACGCCCGCTGGGGCGAATTCAGAGTCTGCACTGAACGACTTATCACCGTACGGCCGGGTAGCTGAGGCGAGAACGATGCCAGCAACCTCTCGTCCCACGCTATCAGCGAGATGGCGTTGGTTCAAGTATCGGTAGATCCTGATAGGAGTGTTCAGAAATCCAAGAATATGCGGGAAGTGAACAGGAACAGAACCATCCAAGGACTGTGGGAGAGATCGCGGGAGACTTTGTGACGAATAATCGGCCGGGCTTATGTATGCTGGGGTAGGGCCGGTAGGTTTCGAGGGTTTCTCTTCCTTCTTCTCGGGCTCATCCTTCTTCTCAGGCTCAACCGTCTTCTCAAGGTTCTCTACAACTGGAGCGCCATCGACAGGGCTACTTGTCTCTGCGCCTTCGGGAGGTGACAGAGCATCCGTGGGCACAACAGGTGGCTGTGGAGGGTCAAGGGGCCCAAGCCAGCCCTCATGGAGACCTCGGACATATTCTCTCCAAGTATGACGTCCAATCACCAGGTCTCCCTTTGGTACTGGTTCCTCAATCACTCCGATCTTCTGCCTGGCATCCGCAACGACCTCTTCGATGCCAGCTTCTTCCACAACAGTACTTGGCTCCCCGGATTTTCTCCTAAACTTGCGAATCCGCTCCGCAAGGCCAGCCCGAACATCGCCTTCCCGCCGTCCTTCAATCACCTGGTAGTCCAAAGCTGCGGCGACCAGAATTGGCTTGACATACTCTTTGAAATGCTCCCGGGCAACACGGAGACCATCACCAGGAGGCGCGGCCAGGAAGACCGTGAGCTTCCGCCGTGTCTGCTCAACTGGAAGAGGCTCATTTGCAAGATGTGCAACCAGATCACACCATTTCTGTTGTGCGCGCTTCTTCTGTTTGCGGTCATAGATCAGGGCGCCAGTAAAAGAGCCGGTTATCGTGAGGAAAATCATCCAATTGCGAGAGGGAAGCTTCAAGCGGAAGTTGGGCATTCCTTGAAAGGATTATTAGCGCCAATTGATGCGATACACGAGTTATCAAAGATATTACCCATCATTTTCCATACTGGGTTCGGCGCCTTTGCTGGCTTCGCGGTAGTCTGCGGCTGGCCTGAAGCCGCAGCGGAGTTGGAAGATTCCGCCATGGTTTCAGGGTTGTGAAAGGAACTGGAGTGAGATACAAGGGTTGTCGAAGTAAAATAGAAATAAGAATATGAACTATATTCGGGTCTGTAAAGTATACAACAAGTGAGGGAGTATTCCTTCCTCAAAGACGTCTATCAAGCATAGTCCATGAGTTGCCAAAAAAAGTTCGGGATCTCTGCACCGCTCCGTCATCCGGAACATGGTTAATCCGAAGCAACAGGACTGGGTAGGTATATACATGGTAGTTCAATGGTAGTGACTCTGGGGCACCATACACAGATATTGTTTTTTTGCGGTTACAGTCATCTCTCACCACCCCAGTTAAATTATTTTGGCTCAAAACCACACCATTTAGACCATGGTTGTTGGTGGACAGAGCAAGAGGAGTGTTCCCCAATTCAATGAGATATGGAGATCGTAGTTGGTTTCAAGATATAGTGAAGGGGCATAGGATAGGTCGGTCTCCAAGAATCAAGAATTCATATTGGCAGAAGTCGGGCAACAGAGTCAAGTGAAAGACCTTTCAAAGTTAATATAGCACTCTGGGCATTGTATCCATTTACCTTTTATGCGTCTTGAACAAAAACAATGGAGGTATATATGGCTGAGTCAGTCACCGCATGGTCCTTGACCAATCGGGGAATTGCACTGAATAGCCGACCATGTGCCTGGCAGCCCCAGGCCAATAAAGCGTACTCTAGCTTTCCCCCTGTTCCGCACTCGTGGCCCCAATGGCGCTCCGTACGGAATAAACCATGGCCAAACCAAACGAACCAACAAGCAAAAAGTCCAGACTCACTTTAAAAAGTTACCAAGTTAGACTAGTCGGACAACCAACAGGAGTAGCAACAGATTCACGCTACTACTCCTGGTCTCACCACGGACGTTTCATTTCTCTCCAATCTTTCCTTTTTTCTTTATTATTCCTTCCTTTCTTTTCTTTTTTCTGTATTACATACCAGCTCAGTAAGAGTCCCATACAAGTACGAGTGTCTCTCCTTTGTCTGACCGTGGAGTACGGAGTTGTTCTACTCTCCACTATTATTGCCGCCCCCTCGCCCCCCTCTTGACTTACTTGTCGCACTCGACCTCCTGAGCCACCGCCCCTTTGGGCAATTCCCCTCCCCCTTGAGGTCTCCAACTTTTCACCTCAAACAGATTCTTCTGATCCTGCCGGCCTCTCACCCTTGACGGATTGCTCACTGAAGGGAACTTGCAAGATGGATCCCAACAATAACCGTCTCCACCTGAATTTCGGGTACAACGAGCGTGGTTTCAATGCGGCGGCCAACAACCGCGCATATCCCACCACTCCCTCCGCGTTCCCTCAGCCGATCTACCAAAACCAGGGTCCTCAGGACTATATGAATGCCCAGAACGGAGCTTACGACCAGGGATATTTCATGGCAAACCAGTATCCTCCTCAAGCCGCAGCGTATGCTCAGCAGCACTACGGCCAGCCCAACTTGCAATCCCCGCAGCCAACATACCAGACACGCATGGGGTACAGTGCCAACGATGGAACCAACGGCCTCATCCAGCAGTTCTCTAACCAGGACTTGAACTCCTCGAACCGCCCTGGCTTCTTCGGTCGCGCTGGTTCCCCTGCTCAGAGACCTCGTACGGCCGGTTCATCCGCCCCCGGACAGCAACAACCAAGCCATTTAGCCCCTCCTATGCCGCGCAGCCCCCGCACTCCTGCGGAAAATGAAGAGCTTCAACGTTATCCGGAGCGATACTCAGAGAATGTCCACAAACGTGGTAAGGCGGCTAAGGAGTTGGTGAATGTATTTTTCCACGAGAACATCGAACGTGCGCGCGATCGCAACATGCGGTAAGTTACAACCCTAAAGGACTCAAATACAGAATCCATGTGCCTGAACCCAACAAGCTAATGCTTTTGTTGTTCTAAACAGGTCCGCTGAGCTGGACAAGATGATCCGTGACCCCAATGCGTCCAAGGATGCCAGACACCAGGAAGGAGAAGTTCTCGCGAAAAAGGAGTCAAACTTCCTCCGTTTCCTTCGAACCAAGGAAGCCCCGTCGAACTTCCAGACCATCAAGGTTATTGGTAAGGGTGCTTTTGGTGAGGTTAAACTTGTTCAAAGGAAGACCGACGGCAAGATTTATGCTCTCAAGTCTCTGATCAAAACCGAAATGTTCAAGAAAGATCAACTGGCTCATGTTCGCGCTGAACGTGACATCTTGGCCGACTCCAAGGATAACCCATGGCTTGTGAAACTGCATGCTTCCTTCCAGGATTCCGCATACCTCTATCTTTTGATGGAGTTCTTACCTGGTGGTGACCTGATGACCATGCTGATTAAGTACGAGATTTTCTCGGAGGACATCACTAGATTTTACATGGCTGAAATTGTGATGGCTATCGAAGCTGTTCACAAACTTGGCTTCCTTCATCGGTGGGTTTCTATTTCTCACGGCACAATTAGCATATTTACCTGTATCATGAATTTAAAAGTCCTACATACTGATGGAGATCAATTTCTAGTGATATTAAGCCTGACAATATCCTTCTCGATCGTGGTGGTCACGTTAAGCTTACTGATTTCGGTCTCTCAACTGGTGGCAAGAAGACTCACGACAACTCATACTATCAGAATCTTCTGAAGAATTCTACCTCTAAAGATAAGAACCGCAACTCGGGTTACTTCAACGACGCGATCAACTTGACTGTATCAAACCGTGGGCAAATCAATACATGGAGGAAGTCTCGTCGCGCGATGGCCTATTCGACGGTTGGCACACCTGACTACATTGCACCAGAAATCTTTAACGGCCAAGGGTATACCTATCTTTGCGATTGGTGGTCAGTTGGTGCGATCATGTTCGAATGTCTTGTGGGATGGCCGCCCTTCTGTGCTGAGGACACCACCGATACCTACCGAAAGATTGTGAACTGGAGAGAATGCCTCTACTTCCCTGAAGAGCTCACCCTTTCTCACGAGTCTGAAGGTTTGATTCGAAGGTAAGGACCCCTCTCTCATTGCACGATAGTCTTTTAGGTGGGTCTAACCATCACATGCAGCTTCCTATGTGACGCAGAACACCGTGTTGGTAACGAAGGTGGCCAATTTGGAGGCGCGACACATATCAAGAACCACCCGTTCTTCCGCGGCGTCGTTTGGGAGCAGCTACGCAAGATTCGCGCTCCGTTCGAACCTCGACTAAGCTCGAATATTGATGTGTCATACTTCCCCATTGACGAAATTCCTCAGGAAGATACCAGTGCGATCCATCGTGCCCAGGCTCGTGCCATGCCCGAGGAGCAAGAGGCTGAGATGAGTCTTCCGTTCATCGGCTACACATACAAGGCATTCAACGCCTTCCAGGGAAATTGAAAATAGAACTGGTATCCGGGATGATCTTGTATCAAGGACGAGCGCGTCGGAAAGACGGACAGCAGGCAGGCTTGCGTGGAAGTCTCCCCAGCGGCTCACCTAAGATCTCATCTCGGAATATCTTTGTTCATTTGATTTCATCTAGCGTCTAGCGCATCATGTCTGATAACGACCTGTGCATTTTCTTTCCTGTATCTGCATGTCGCCAGACGACACCGGCTAGTTGCACAATGTGTCTAGCATTAACTACAAACTAGTGCATCGCTGGTTGAACGGTTAGAGCCTTTGATATGTACCCTCGGCAGTGCAAATCATGAATGACTGGCTACTATGCTAAACTCTAGCATGATGCATCAATGCATTTTATCAGCAGTGGTGGAAATACCCAAAGTACAACGTTGTACCTTTCACTTCCAGGTTGGTGGTAATCTCATAAATACTACAAATTGACAATAAACCTCGATGCCTGTAGTCTCGTAGACCTCGGTAACCTTCAATTAAAACCTAGAACAGCTAAGCCGAAAGATAATATTTGACGCCATCGGAAAAGCCGCTCTCAGCCTAATTACAATAGCAGGGTAACATGAATATCAGCCATACGAATCTGCAACAAACCAGAAATCCTCAAACGCCCTATGCACCTCCCTCAAATGAATTGGCACATTCGCCAACTTATTTTTTTTCTTTCTCATACGGACCATATGTAAGCACCACTTAAGCAAAAGGAAGCTCACACCTTGGGCTCCATCGGTGCCAGACCTGGAACACCACTGAATCTCTCCTCTCGTTCGGTCTTAAACATGATTTGGACCCAAAACTCCTTGCTATCTTCATCGAACCAAGTCCAATACCGACCCTCCCTGCGATCAATCTCTCGGGCCTGAAGCTTGAATCCACAAGTCTGATATGGCTCTGCAGCGACAACGAGATACTGGAAGTTCTTGTCCGGAGGCTCCTCCACCTTCTGCTCAAATGCTGACATGAATCGTACCCGAGGCTGAACACCGGGCGTAATCTCCTGATACTGCAGCTGAAACAGCAAACCCAACTGCCTTGTCAATGGATCCCTGATCTTTGTGATCTTGTACCCCGGCCGACCGATCTTGATCGTCTGTTTCTTGACCTGTACACCCATCGCACCCGGCAGCGTCGACGGATCTTGATTCTTGCCTTCCCTTTGTTCCCTTGCGGCACGTCTAGCCAGGTTCGTTTGATGCTTGCGACCTTGGGTATGGGCGAGGTAGGAGCCATCGTTCTGGTGGACCGTCAAGCACAGACGGCACTCAAAGCTTCCTACATGGTTCTTGAAGAAATAGGGATCCTTGTCGAGGTCTATCGTCTCTAGGGCGAGCTTGCGAAGACGCTCACGACGGTCTGCGTTGGTCGCGGATTGCGATGCGACACCGCCGCCACCGAATTTGGATCCTGCACGGTTCTTCAACAGCGTTAACACACAACATCAAAAGAACTATGCGACGTATTTTAGGCACGGGGTACCAGCTTACCTGGAAATCCATTATGAATTGCCTTGACACACTCAAAGAATCTCCGGAGGAAAGGAGAAGAGCAACGCGGGTGATAAGCTTCAACTGGAAATTCCATGGAAATATTATGTCAGCCTCTTCGTCGACTGTCATTGGACGAGAGGGGTTGCTTGTCCTAAGCAACTAGACTGTCCATGATGGATTCCAAGTCAACTATATAATTCCATAGGATGACGACAAGAAATCACCAGCAATAATGGATCCTACGTTCTATTTCAATCAACGACGATCATACAATGGTGATTTGTGCACAGTGCGGTACGCGGGAAAAGTCGAAGGCACCACCGGTGAATGGTTAGGCGTGGAATGGGATGACCCAACACGGGGCAAGCACTCTGGAGAGCACCAAGGAGTGAGATACTTTACATGTAATATCTCTGTTCTTCCTCTATGAAATAAAACCTTACATGGCAAATTCGTCCTGTTTTTCCACACATACTTATGTATCATAGGCAAAAGCAAACACTCCACCGCCGGGTCATTTGTGCGTCAATCTCGAGCCGCAGACGAGCCTAGAGGATTCCTAGAGGCTCTGCGTGAGAAGTATGCTTCTGAATTTGAACAAGAGACTGCCAGGCGGAAGCTAGGTGATGAAGTTTCCAGTGATCCGTTGCACAAGCCTATTGAAATCAGCGGCAAAGTTGTAGAAGAAGTCGGTTTCGACAAAATCAGGAAGCAACTTGCAGAACTTCAGGAACTGAGATTTGTACTCTTGGACGGCCTACGAGTTGCAGGAGTCCTTGGTCATGAAGCGGATGCAGACCAACTTGAATCAGGCTGCAGAGAAATTGAACAGACCTGCCCTAAAATTATTGAGCTTGATCTCAGTCGGAGTCTATTAAATCGCTGGAGCGATGTTGCGAGTATATGTGGCTCGCTCAAGCGCTTGAAAGTGCTGAAGTTGAAGTGAGTACTAGGTGCTAATTTATATGCGGCTGAGGCTGACGCGATTCTCAGTGGAAATCGGATGGGTCCAGTTGGGGTAGCCTTGAGATTTGAGGGTATCGCAGAACTCCAGTTGGATGACACCCTTCTTTCTTGGGGAGAGGTATAACAAATCAACCCGAATACCAAATTTACGTCGACTAACTAATATCACAGATTTCAACTCTATCATATCAGTTTCCGTCCCTTGCTACTCTATCCGCCTCCGCTAACTATATTTCATCCATTCCATCGCCACTCACCAGCACAGTCACGACACTAAACTTGAAAAATAATGAGATTTCCTCTCTGTCTTCTCTCAGAACTCTCACATCGCTAACTAGACTGAGCCATCTTTCGCTACGTGGGAACTGCATTGACAAAATTTACGAGTCCACTTCAGAAGAAGCGGCCCCTCTCCGGTTCGCAAGTAATCTTCAATTTGTTGACCTTTCCAGGAATAAAATCGATAACTGGCTCTTCATCAATCAACTCTCAGCCGTATTCCCCGGTTTGCAATCTCTCCGCATATCCGGGAATCCTCTCCACGACCAGCCCGTGGGACCATCATTCATCACCGGTATTCCGGAGAAGCCAATGACAGTAGATGAGGCCTATATGTTAACTCTGTCTCGAATTTCTTCCCTAAAGTTGCTCAACTATGGCACAATAACAGCAAAGGATCGGAACAACGGAGAGCTCTACTATCTTTCACTTATTGGCAAGGAGTTGTCTGCTTTCCCTGAGGATGCGGAGCAGGATATTCTCGCAAAGCATCCTCGATATAATGAGCTATGCGAGATATACGGCGAGCCCGTTATCAAGAGATCTTCAGCATCAACCGGATCTAGCGTCGCTGTCAATCCGCGATCTGTTGCCGCGCGATTACTGAAACTAACGTTTTACCTACGCCGGGAACTACCCGTCTCTGGCAGCACAGACGCAGGCAAAAACAATACATTGGAGGAGGGGACCAGGGTGAAAGAGATACCCCGATCTTTTGACACATATCGGGTAAAGGCCATTGTTTCTCGCCTCTTTGGTCTGGCGCCTTATGAATTTAAGTTGGTTTGGGAGACAGACGAGCTAGACCCAGTCAGTCAAAAGAACATAGATGAGGAGGACGGATGGGACAGCGAGGATGATGATACCAACCCACAGCAATCGACAGATGGCTCTGAGTTCGTTAAGAGAGAGGTTGAACTTATGGATACTACCAGGGATATCGGGTTTATGTTTCAATCTGACGTGGCAGAGGCGAAGGTCAGGGTTGAGATCACACCTAGTTCTTAGCAGGAAAATATGTAATTAGACCTCTCACTTGAACGGATTATGATCAATACCTCGGTAACATTACATATAAATTGACGACGATGTATGTCTTAACTTAGGGCAACTTTCATATTCTCGATAACCAGTCCAACAGTTTACCTTGGGATGCCATATCACCACGAGAGAGCATAAACTTCATGTTGGTGGAGCCATCCCCGTGATTACCACATCCGGATTAGCGCCGATCGCGCTCTAGGAGCAATCGCAGTGGTCGCAATCAAAGTGATATCATTTGCTATCAAACTTTCAACCACAAACCACCACAGATTTTCCAAGTGTGGAAACAATAAGTCCATAAAAATGGCAGAGTATTGGAAATCAGCAGTTAGTACAAGGAACATCTCTTTCTGTTAAAGATTATCCTTTGCACTTCTTTCAGGGCACCAAAGCATATAACTAACATAGTCGCAGCCTAGACACTGGTGCAAACAATGCAAGATTTTCATACGAGACACCGCATTCGAAAAAGCCCAACATGAAGCTACAGGCAAGCACCAAGGAAATTTAAAGCGGTTCCTCCGAGATATACACCGGGACAACGAGCGACAACAAAGGGAGACCCAGAGAGCCAAAAGCGAGGTCGAGCGACTAAAACAAACTGTCACGGGGCACGCTCCGGGGAAGGATGGAACGTTAGCTCCCTGGAAACAAGCCCCGGCAGCGCCTACAGGACCCGAGCGGCCGGTTTCTCTTGAAGAGAGGAAAAAACAGATGGCGCAGTTAGCGGAGATGGGCGTCGCGATCCCGACTGAGTTCCGTGGCGACATGGCTTTGGCTGGAGAGTGGCAGACGGTTTCTGAGCGGGTGATTGGCGGGGAGAAGACGGGTTCGTCGCTTGGGGTGCGCAAGCGTAAGCTTGAAGCGGATGAGGAGGAAGATGAGGCTAAACGGGAGGCGGAAAGGTTCGTTAGTAAAGGTTGGGGGTCGCGGACGAGAGTATATCCTGGTGCGCAGGATGATACGGATTTGGATGCGCTTCTTGAGACTACTAAGGATATTAAGAGGGCTAAACCTTCGGCTTCCGACGTGGCTGCTAAGGAGAGTGATAAGGAGGCTGCTGCGGTGCCGGCTAAGGATGAAGGTGATGTTGGAGCTGCGGAGTTGGACCAGGCGCCGCAGACTGAAAAGGGAGGGTTTGAAGCTGTTGTTGAGCCTTCTGCGCCTGCGGTCAAGAGTGAGCCGGAAGAGGCCACTGCAAGCGTCGTTTTCAAGAAGCGCAAGCCGAAGGTTATGAGGAAATAAATGGATATCGGGTGTGCGCTACAAGCTGCCTACACTGCATTGAATCATATACCAGATTGAAACCTCGTGCTGCTACTGCTGAATTGTTGGTCCTCGATGCAGCGCTTGTCAAGATCATCCTTGACTAACGGGTGAGGATAGACATTCTCTCAAATAATTCTTACCCAAAAATCCCCTGGGCAAGAAAGAGAGATAACCAGAAATGACTACAGAGCGATGCAAGCCTTTTGTATGCATTGTGATAGCGCTTCTACTCCCACAGTTCAAGCAAGCCCATCGGGTCACGCCAACTCGAGTGTGAATCGATATCTTGACCAACCGAGGCTTTGGCTTGTCGATGGAAACGGGTCATACTCAGCGATTGAATGGATCAAGTCAGACCTCTACTAAGGATTTTATTGAGTTGTCTCACGGCGACTGTGCGCAGGGAAAATAGATATACTAGATATAAGATGTCTGATCTCAAGGGACATATTTCCAACGTATCAATATAGAGTGGTGATTTGCTGAAAAATTCTCCGAGGTTGACGTTTGGACCTCGTATTGGGTAGGAATGCAGTGACTTAAAAGTGGTGAGGCTGTTTTATTGGTGTTAGTTGCAGATAATCTAGTTTCATGACATTTTAATTGTATTCACATTATATGTCTAGGAGAAGGTGAAACATGAAATAATTTGTTGTGTTGTATGAGAAAGACATTGACATAGAAAGTTGTGTTGTTGTTGTTGTATTGCCACTGCTGTTCTTGTCAGTTGGTTTAGTTTTTTTTTAAATTTTTTTTTTTAATTTTTTTTCCCTTCCGTTGCAACTTTGGAAGCGTTGACAAAAGTCCGGGGAGGAGAACCTTCAAGTTTCTCTTTTGTCGCGCAACGACCTTATCGCAACCCCCTCAATCACAACCCACTACAAATGCGGAGACTGTCAGGCCCCGAATTGACAGTTCTGGTGGAATAGTTTTTCGGCTCGCTTCTTTTCGCTTATTTGGACCAGTACATGGTAAGTAAACGAGAAAGCTTCGTTTCATCGCTTGTCCCCGATCTCTCCCATCCGAGACACGTCTCCCCTCGACCAATCCCGATCATCAGCCATTCAACTCGCGGCGTTTTAACAGATCAAATCCTTTCCATTTGCTGTTTCAAGGTCGCATATGGAGGCTACATCTAGTGTTTGCGCAGTGGTTGTTCCGTGCTCGCGGGATCAGGGAAGGTTCCTCTTGGTCGCGTTTGACATCCAAGTGCATGGGTAACTTCCATGTCGCGCTAGCTCTGTTGAACTGTGGTGTGTGGCACAGTGACTGTTTTCACTGTACAGTTGTAGCTGGATAGTAAGATTCACAGAGACTTGTCATACACAGGCAGTTCTCAAGTGTACCACTTTCCAATGCTTTTCCAGCCCGAGCTATGCGCGACCCAGAAGGAACCATGCCTTTTCTCTCCGTTGTTGAACCTCCTCCCGTCAGAAGGATGCATCTGGAATTACATGCCTATGGCTGCCGGATTGTTTCGGCTCAGGGTGCACTGGAATTTGTCGGCTAACACTGTCTTCTGAAACTATAGAATAGAGCGACACATCTGTTGACTGATACAAAGCCCTTCAAACCACGGCAAAAGTTGTCAGCTATCGAGTTAATCTTATTCCATACGGTGACAAGTTTGCGCCTAAAGATTTATACCGATTTCGACGCCGCTTAAGTCTGGGATACCTCTTGCGCAACAGCTCAAATCTGGAATCTTACCATACAAGTGAGATGGCGGAGACAGCAGATCCTGCAAACCCACCTGGCGAGCCGCCAAAGCTGACTGCGGAGTCGACCGATACGCCCGATGCACCGACGAGTACCTCTGTTTCGGATTTAACGTTTTCATCTGTGGACACTTCCCTTCCCCCCATAGATAAGTCTCTGCCAGCAATGGACACTTCTATGACAAGTGTAGACTCGACACTACCACCCTTGGATCCATCGATACCGTCACTACCGCCGATCGACACTACATTACCCGCTACGGACGGTACAGATACGCATTTCTCGTTTGACGATTTGAAGGAAACCAGCACCGAACTCCCTGGATCGGAGCATCCTACGCATTTCTCGGCGACACCGGGGAGTAATATTGGTGAACAACCGGGACCCTCACCTGACCCCAACTCACCATGGCAGTCGTCGCCCAATGGTACGCATTCGCAACAGCCGATCCAACAATCGCAGAACAATTCAGCACAAGCACCACCGCAGCCACAATATCAGCAGTATCAATCTCAGCAGCCTCAGCAGCAGCAGGGTCAAGTGCAGTCGCAGCCGCAGTCGCAACAATATCAGCAACAGAGCCCCGACATGTACCATAACCACCAAGCGGTTTCTGCATCGATGAATGCCCCCTCTATGCAGACAATGGAGCACCACTCTGTACAAGGTCAGCAGTCGCATGTCCCGCAAGCCCCCATCGGATCGCCCATGCCACCAATGGCTTCCGTAGGTCAGTACATGACGGGATATCCTAATAATGTGGCGCAAATGGGAATGAATTCGAATGCGCAAATGCGGTATCAACTCCCAGGAGATCCAAACAAGATGCTCTCTGGAGGTCGACACAAGAAGGAAGTCAAGCGCAGAACTAAGACCGGGTGCTTAACATGTCGGAAACGGAGAATCAAGGTACGTGATGCGAAATATAAAGATCAGATCGAGAAGGATTTTGCTCCATTTTATGGGGAAGGGTGGGTTCCTGGACAGCATGTTGGTTGTTGTGGTGTTGTCGGGGAAAGGAAAGGAGGTTCTTGTTTGTGGTCGCTTCGCTTGTGTCGCAAGCTTTTGCAGTTCGGCTCGCGTACAGAAACCCCGCCATTCCGCGGTGTCGCTTGCTGTTTGCCCACTGTTTTCCTCCCCGCCACGGCTGCCCAATCCAGTTGCCTTGATTTTTTTTTTTTATTTTTGTTTGAAATTATTTAATCTTGTTCACTGCCTTCACAACCCGCTACATTCATGCTGACAAGTTGTGGTATAGTGCGACGAAGGCCATCCCGTCTGCCGAAACTGCGTCAAGAGTAAACGTGAATGTTTAGGGTACGATCCGGTGTTCAAACCACAGCCAACACCGTCTGCTATACAACCAGCTCCAAACCCACACCCATCCCTGGTTGTCAATCCTCAAGACCCTTCTACTTCATCGACTCCCTCATACCCTGCTGCACCTCCTGGCTACGTGCCCGCAGTTTCTCAGCCTTTTGCTCCGTCCGAGTCACCTAGCACTTCTACCGAACGATACGATTACGGCACGGCCATTGACCCGACGTTGGACGTCAACAACCCGTCAAACATGGCTAGTGTACAGAATGCTGTAGAGGGAGGCTTGCAGCCAACGGTCAATCCGGCGAATACCACAACGTCGTCGGACCCTACAAGCTTCAGAGGTATGTCTTCAATATGGTATCTCATTCGCTCATTTACTTACATTTGCCTTAGTGAAACAAGTCCAGATTAGCGATCTCTTGGCGTTGAGAGGAATCCCCCCTCCCCCTCCTCATCCTATCACTGCCCTCCCGCCAAACCGTTTGGAGGAAATCAAGGCGGTGTTCCTCGCTACATATGCTCCTGCCATTGACAAATTCTTCGAGACTCGTTGGTTTCAAGAGAAAGCTCTAACACATCTCTTGGCTAATGCCCAATTGATGGCCGAGTATTCTGCCCTAATTGAGGCATTCAACGATCAGAACCTCAGTGACCCTAACGTTATCGCACGACTAGAGAGTTTTGAAGCGTCCGTGGTTTGGGGCTCCATGACGTTATGCCGCCATGTTATGAATGTGTCGAATGGAAACCATGGTCAAGATTATGATTTACTAGCATCTTCGAAACGACTGGACCTCATTGAGTCCATGATCACGGGCGAACATCTGGACTCGAATCCCTTGGCTCAGTTTGCTCCCCGGGAACCGCCATCTAATCCTCCATCTCTGTCAGATCAGCTAATGCAGAGATCGCTGGACTTCTGGAGCGCGGTCGGTCATTTTCTCACTCTCCATGATAACGAGGCCAGCTCAGCCAAAGAGATAGATGATACTTTGAGTCGTTGCCGCACGCTGCTGGACACGTATGAAAACCGCGATGTCATATATTCAATCGCTATCGCACGTCATCTTGGCCAGCGCTGGGCCGACTTTCCGCGCAGCTTCCCTCAACCTATCACCACGAACGAGAAAGACTCCGGAGCTAAGCTCTACGTCGCGCAAAAGTTCCTGGAACAGGAAGCCGGCGGCAAAGGCACCACTCAAGTGATCAAGCGGATTTGCGGTATGGTTGTTCGATCCTGGATCGTTTCTCGGGAGTAAAACTCAATGGGTTTATTTGAATTGCATGCGATGAATGGTTCTTTGGCGAAATTGTGTAATATGAGAAAAAGCCTCGCATTAGCGAAGTTTTTGCCTTTTTAACGATGTTTAACTAGACTTTCTGTTTCCCCCCACCCACCTTGGTTAGTCCCAAGGCTTTCTTATCTTTCTTACTCATATCCCTTCAGTTTAAGTGGTTTCATACCTTCATCTTCCTTGGTTTACCTGGTTCGGAGGATCGTCATGGCACAGGAGTTCATTGCTATTCTCAGTCCTTGTCCGCAGTTAGGGCACGACAGCACCGTGGCGTTCTGACTACACTCTTATGAAATAAATGATAAGAATTCTCTTAAAACCCTTTTTTTTTTTTTTTTTGGTTTCTGGTTATTGATATGATATCCATGCGAAAAGTTTCAAGTGGAGCTTGTTTCGCAACAATGTCATCTATGTACCGTCCCGATTGCAACCTACAATGAAACTAACTCTATGTACCCCACGCAAACAGGCATCCGATCCCTCTATTACCATGTACAAGTCCAATATAAAGTAAAGAAGGATGTAACGTTACACATAAAGGCTATATCTATAGATCAGCCTGTTCGGGAACGGGACTCTTCAACTTGCCAGCTTCAAGAGCCAAGCGTACATTTTCAATAGCCCATTCTTCCATGGCCGTTTGAGTCTGCCATATCACACACAGATTAGCCTCAGTCAACCTGAATCATTAAAATAGTGCCAGTAACGTACCTCAACAGTCCAGGTACCCATATGTGGCACCAACATCACATTGGGATTTCGGACAAGACCAGGGTGGATCTTGGGCTCCTCCTCGAAGACATCAAGACCGGCAGAGTAGACCTTGCCGCTGTCGAGGGCGTCAACAAGGGCTGCCTCGTCCATAACGGCACCACGGGCCGTGTTCACGATCACGACGCCGTCTTTCATCTTATCGAATTCGGGCTTGCCAATGATATGGCGAGTATATTTCTGCCAGATGTGTTAGTCCATGAAGTCCCCCCTCTTATAAAACACCAATTAAACGTAGCCACCAATTTACCACTAAGTAAATAAAAATAAATTAAATTAAGAAAAAAGGCGAGAACTCACATTCAACGGCAGGTTCAAACTGATCACATCGCTCTTCGCCAGCAAATCATCAAACGTCAAATACTCAGCCCCACCAGACAGCTCCTCCGACAACTGCCGCCGATTATGGTAGACGACTTTCATACCGAACGCCTCAGCCTTCTTCTTCAGATTCCGGCCGATACCGCCCATGCCCAGGATACCTAGTACTTTGCCCTCGGGGTCATGGCCTAGAGCGGGAGCCGGTTGGCCGCGCCATTTGCCTTCGCGGAGGGCTAGCATGCTCGTGTTGAAGTTGCGCAGGGCACCGATGATCAGGAACATGTTTACGTCTGCTGTGGCGTCATCGACAGCTGTCGGGACGTTTGAGACGCGGATGGATGGTGTGCGGGCGCTGCAGGCGTGGACGTCGACTTGGTCGTATCCGGCGCCTGGGCCAGTATTAGTTCTTCTTTACTGCTGTTCTATTGTAATGAGGGTGAAGAGGGGGAGTAACATACCGCAGTGAGCTAGGTATTTCAACGAGCTAGGGAGTGCATTCACCAATTCCTCGTCTATCAGGCCGGTGATGACTACAGAGTCGAAGGTTCGGTATGCGGCGACTGCGCCGTCGAACTTGCCGTCTTTACATTCTTGGATGAACTCGGTGCGGTTGGTTGCGGTTGGCTCGATTAGTTCGGCGACATCGCTTAGAGATTGCCAGGTCTTGTGTGCGCTGGGTTATGGGTATGGTGGTTAGAACAGGATGCTTTAGTATAGAGTGTGGGGGTTTATACTGACTGGACAATCTTTCCTAGAAGAAGAACCTTGGGTTTGGTGTCTGATGAGCCCATTTTTACTACTGCTGTAAGCAGATTACTTGTTAGGAAGCCCTCCGAGTAGGTAAGTTAAATAGTAAATGGGAAGGAGTGAGTCATTAACTCAACTACGCACTTGAATTACCCCGAGGCGAGATACGGCGCGGGGAAGTTGATATAATGTTTGGCCGAGGGGAACGACTCAATTGCTATCGCCACAACAATCGGAAAGAGATGATAGATGTCAGTATAAGGACACCAAGGGACACTCTATCTGCGTGCAGAGGAGAGAAGGGGATTGAAGAAGAAACAGGAGGGTGATGAGGAAAAGAGAAAAAGGATTCTTTGGAATTCCTCCGCGGCAAACGACAAACTCTCCCCCACGTACCCCACTCTTATCATTAAATTTCCCTTTTGGGTTCTCCAGTAAGAACATAAATCTCGAGAGTTGATCTGCGCGTACAACCTACCGTTCCGCGCGGGTCTAGTCAGGTGAAGATTAACTCCAAAAGTCCACCGATTGCCCGTCTCCCTCTGTTGCTCCTACATTACTGATGTGTCAAATTCTCAGCAGCGCACAAGAGGATGGAGCAGTGGCGAGTTGAAAGGTGCAAAAATAATCAGCTTGATAAATAATTTGTTTAACATTGTTGAAGTAACTATAGATTGTGTCAAAAAAGATTCCAGATCACTCTAGTATGCTTGTTTAGATATTCACAAAGCATTCAGTACTACCTCTATCCTTGGCCCACGCTCCTGGATCAATCACTGAGCAAAAAGCAATGCTATGTCAGGCCCAAAACAGAAAGAGTATGGAGCAGCGTTTCCGAGAATAAGTGTACGTTGGGCCAATTAATTCAATTTCTCCGCGCTTCTACGTTTGCCCTTCACGGCCATAAGAGGAGGAACTGGCAGGAGAATCTATCATCTCTGTTGAACCTTGCGAAAGAGGCTCATGTCAGGGGATCCGCGACATAGGGACCGATGTTGGAGTTGGTTAGGTTTTTCCGTAGTGGTGGTTATGATGCAATCTGGTGATGAATCTTTTGAAGGGTCATACTCATAGAACCTTGGATTTCAGTAAAGGCAATATATGATATATATATCAAGAGAACCCTAGATTACAGCCCAATATACAAGCTTATATTTAGCCTTCAACGAGGACTCTCGTCCAATCGAATTTTCTCCATCGTTTCTTGAACCCGTCAACTCTGCGATCACCTCCACGGTTCCAACGGCCCTGCCGCTTTATCACATCCGGGGCCGCATCCAACATTCCCCCAATAACTTCTCGCGCAAAGAGGTCGCCTCGAGGCCAGCGGTTCTCGTCCTCGACCACATGTCCTAATCCTCCATCGAGTTCAAACCAGACGTGGAAATAAGGCATCTCCTTCACCAGCGTACGGCGGAAGGCAGACCGGCCCAGCCCTTGCTTGGATTTAGCCAGCGTGTCGATTAACTTCTTGTGTTGACTCCATTCAGCGTCTGCGGCAAGAATGGCCTCTTTGAAGAAAGCAGGAGAGGTCTCCCCAAGACTGTACGGCAATGGTACCACCTCCATGGCAGCATGCCTCTTTCGCTGAGGCTGGGCTGCGTTCTCATAGAAGATGACGTCGCGGCCTTGGTCGTGATACATGCGAGTCAAGCTCTTCATGAAGTTACGGATCTCCTCCCATTCATCATCGTCACATTCGAGAAGATTCGTCCGGTGCTGTAAAGGGACAATGGTAGCGCTCCCGACACTGAGTTCAGGCTCGGTGGGAAGAGTTAGATAAACCCTGGTGGCTAGAGATACCACAGGAGCGATAGGCGGAGTGTTAGTATCCTCATGATGGCAAAGTGGACAGTTATCTAGAATTCGATTCATCTTTTGAAATTCACTGATAGTTGCATTCTTAAGGTTAATCTCAGATCGATGTACCCGCCGTGCTAGTTTTGAGGCGTTGTCATCCATGTACTCCAAATCATTCTAGAAGGAAAAAGAGAAAGATTAGACTCATCGATACGGCCATAAATCTTAAATTGACGAACGTACCTCGAATTTGGCATCCTTCGCTATCCTCTCTGCAAGACGATTCCCCTCTCCTCCAAATTGACCACGGGTCTTTCGCTCTTCGCGAACCATATCCTCAATACTCATGTCCTCGTTTTCTTCCACCTGTCCCCGTTCTCGACCTCGTCGTGTATCCACGGTCTTGACTTCACCTCTTTTCCCGGCGAGCATCCGGTTCTCCATGACTCCTAAGACCACAACACCGGGATCCTTCCGGTTCGCCATGGCTGCCGCCGCGGCATCGTAGCGCTCTTCAAGCTCACCAGCATCGGCTGCGCCTTTGAGCTTTGCTTTCATCATCTGCGCCTTGAGTCGATTAAGTGCTGTTAAGTCGAGGGGCTGAGTAGTATTTTGGGGCGGTTCTGTATCCATTGGTTTGCCCTGGCCGTGTGCCTCCAATTCCTTTTCAGGATTCCGAACATGCTCGTGAGTATCCCGATGGACGCCCTCCTGTAGCTTCCTTTCCTGAAAAAGCTCCCCTGATGGCTTTTCCTTACCGACATAACCATCACCGTACCTCTCGCGGCGATCCAACTCCGCCTCTTCCTCGCGTGCATCATCGAAGGACCGTAGATCCCCGAAGCGCTCGATAGCAATTTCCTCCACCAGTTTTCCACTTTCCTCAGCCTCCCTGTAAACGGCGTTCAACTTAGTCATTCTCCATTGGGAGCCAACATCGCCGAACGTGTAATCAACCTCGTGTTGCGCCTCTTCTTCCTGTATCTCTTCTAATACCTTCCCTTCCTTAAGATCATGCAAGTGCTGATTCAGTTCCTTGCCATGAATCTTAAGCTCAAAGTCTGCTTGTAGCATCTTGGGCTTCGGCTCCCCCTGCAGGCGCGTCGTATCGCGTCGATGAACGTAGTCAACATCTAGCGCGGATGGTGCTTCCATCCACGCATCTCTCTTTAAATGAGTAGGTTCCTCCTGAACCACCTCCTTCACTGGCGATACCTTGTCCTCTTCGCGTTCGTGTCGATGTTGACGTTTATGGGCATGGTCGCGATCGTCTCCGTGATCGGTGGAGTGACGTGATCGTTTATGCCGATGTCTGTCCTCATCTCTGTGCCGCGACTCCCTATTCCTATCGGACTCGCCTTCTCTTGACCTAGAATGGCGGCGATGGTGGTGATGGTGAGAACGGTGGTGTCTTGAGGAGCGGTCCCGGCTGCGGTCTCGGTCGCGATGTCGATGCCTTTCTTTGTCGCTTTTTTCGCGCCGTCTCTCCTGATCCTCGGCCAACGACTTTTCGAAATCATCCAAAGTCATTTTGTCCCGTGGTTGGAATGATCCCTTGAATTGTGGTGTGGCGTGGTCAAGGTAAGAGACAAAACTGCCGGACAAAAGGCTTAAAGCGGGAAAGGCTAATGACGTCTGGCGGGTCTTTTTTACTTTTGAACTCCACCCGAGCAGATCCTCAAAAAGCACTCCCCGCGACTGGAAGATTTTCTTTTTTCCTGGCCCACCCCGCGCGACTTCATTCTCCCTCACCTCAACAAAGTGGGATATACCTGGAATAACAATTTAATATACCGGAAACGAGCTTACCTTTGACAAAAATTCCGACGTGTCGCTAATCATCATGGCACAATCTCCCGTATCGGTCGTCTGCGTGGGCATGGCAGGTAATATAGATAAAATGATCTCCGAACTGCGATGTTTTTATACTGACTGATGTCCTTCCACGGAAATAAAGGTTCTGGAAAGACGACTTTCATGCAGCGAATCAACTCATACCTCCATTCACAGAAAAAGGTTCCCTACGTGTTGAACCTGGACCCCGCCGTGCATTCCGTGCCTTTCGAAAGTAACATCGATATCCGCGATTCCATCAATTACAAAGAGGTCATGAAGCAGTACAACCTGGGCCCGAACGGCGGCATTCTGACGTCGCTCAACCTTTTTGCAACCAAAGTTGACCAGATCATATCACTGCTGGAGAAACGTACTGCCCCGAACCCGGAAAACCCATCCGCCAAGCCTATCGAGCATATCCTGGTCGATACCCCCGGACAGATCGAAGTCTTTGTGTGGAGCGCATCTGGCAGTATCCTGCTCGAGACCCTGGCCTCATCGTTCCCTACCGTGATTGCATATGTGATTGATACCCCGCGCGCGAGCTCCACGAGTACTTTTATGAGCAACATGCTTTACGCTTGCAGTATTCTTTACAAGACTAAACTACCGATGATCCTTGTGTTCAATAAGACCGATGTTCAGGATGCCGAGTTTGCGAAGGAGTGGATGACCGATTTTGATGCATTCCAACAGGCTTTGCGGGAAGAAGAGGAGTCCGGGGCATTTGGAACAGACGGTGGCGCTGGAGGGTTTGGCTCAGGAAGTGGATATATGGGCTCATTACTCAACAGCATGAGTTTGATGCTGGAAGAGTTTTACCGGCATTTGAACATCGTGGGTGTGAGCTCAATGACGGGAGAAGGTATCGACGAATTCTTCCAAGCGGTCGAAGAAAAGCGTCAAGAATTCGAGCGTGACTACAAGCCTGAGCTTGAGCGCAAGAAGAAAGAGCGGGAAGAGACTCAGGCAGCCAAGCGGGAGCTGGAACTGGGCAAGTTGATGAAAGATATGAGCGTCTCTGGGTCCATTAAGGGCAAGCGTGCAGAGATTGAGGCAGAAACCGTCAGTGAAGCAGAAGAGGAGGAAGAGGAACTCGCTGCTGCCAAGAAAAGAGGGGAGTTTGAAGAGCTTGAGGGGGAGGATGACAGTGACGAAGAATCTGGTGTACCTCCAGCTGCCAACAATGATGGGCTCAGCCAGCGGTATCAGGATGCGCTCGCCGATTCCAAAACCGGTTTGTCCGATCAGGATATCAGTTTTGCAAGATATTTGCGAGCAAGCCAAATCAACAAATGATTTGTACTCTTCACCAATTATCCTTTATCTTTCCATTTTCTTCTTCGTTGATTTATTTCCCTCTGTTTGGTCGTTTGTTCCGGCGTTCCGATTGCCCTCTTGGTATTTCATACTTACTGTTAGATATGCATGAATAAATGAACTAGACTTGAAATGAAAGGGTTACTTCAGATATGATTTGCAAGCTCATAGGAATGTAGACAGGGGAAAAAAGGTATGTGGAATTGGTGTAAGCTCCCAGTGCAAACAAGACAAAAACAAGGAGCTTTTATGATGTCAGAGTGAAGATCCGCCGATCGATCGCTGCCTGCTCGTTCTCCATCTCCACAAGTACATACATTTCTGCTTCACATCATTTACCACGCACTGTACCAACCCAGTCGCTCTTGCAAACTACAGTTAATACATAGCCTCATATCTTATCCAGATTCAGGTTTCACTATGGATGTATACTCATGATGACCTGCTAGTCCCGCGTGCGGGCTCCAAGTAGCTAACGATCGCGCCCTGACAGGTATTCTATGCATACACCTACTCTACAGCAGGATGGCTCTCGCTGCAGAGCATCTGCTTAATCACAGTACCGCAGATCATGACGAGCTTGCTGCTGGATGAGGCCCGATCGGCTTCTGGTGAGTGCCATGTTTCATTGGGGCTGATTTAGTATTCCTCATATGAACTCATTCTGACCGTCAATAGAAACGGAGATATATTTCGCACGCTGTCTCGGATTTAGCTTACTCACAATTGCCGGCTTGACGGTCATGCTGACGGGATCCATCCCTTTGAACTCCACGGTGTCTGAGCCCGTCACGACAGAGGACAGTGATCCCAAGGCACCGTATGCTGTACCGACATTGATTGTGACATCTATTTTCCAAGGGTTTTCGGCCTTCTACGCCTATACCCAGTATCTATCCTCGGGCCAAGCTGCCTTTGCCTTAGGAATGGTTGGTTACGCCACGGTGGCCGCTATTGGGCTCTGGTGCGTGCTCTTCGCAAGTAGCAACGGGAAAATTAGTCGGAAGACGGGTGCAGATAAGAGGACAGCAGGTTTTCCTTTCACGAACGCAGAGGCAGCGAAGAAGCATGCGTTGAAAAAAAGCACATAATCAGCCGTTAGGTGGGGGGAAGAGTGTGTTCCTGGATAGTTAGGTTATGTCAAGCTCTACTGGTCTGAATGCATGATGGACACATTTGGACTGCGCATAAGAACCTTGAAGCATGAGTCATGGGAGGTCCAAGCCAAAGAAAACAAGACCGGCGCTTATCGGGTGGCTGAACAATCGTTGCTAGTATGTATTCAGAGTGCATTGACTGATGGCCAATGACGCTATCAACCCCATGTTAGCTGGCTAGATGATGTGCTCGGGCTCAATTAATTCAAATTAAATATGAATTCCTGGTTGCGGGCACCATTTCTCGTCCCGAGACATTGCCAGGGACTCCAAGCCGTGAAGAGATTAAACTTGAGATTAAAGATAAATGATGGCCAACGGAAGCCCGATGGAAGAAGAGGTGCCAAGGCTTCGCTGCCTGGTTGCTAGTCGCATTAGCCTCAGGCCATCCACTGAATCCCTTCCAATCAGGGCCCATCGCTCACCATCCATACCAACCATTTACCCTCTCTCACAGCCCACAAGGGCTCTCACTCTCACTCTCCCCCTGCAGGTCCTGTTCGGATCTTCCCCTCTTTTATCACTCAGGAAATCCCCCGAAAATGCCGTAGAGAGGGGCCAAGAAAGCTACTAAGGATCACTGCCCATCAAATCGGGGGCTGAGATGCAACCACGATCATTTATTCGGTTTAATTACCCTGCAGCTCCGTCAGCCCACAAGAAATATACAGACATGCCAAGAACTAGCTTGGCAGGATTATGCATGAAGATAGGTGGACACTGGCGTGTGCGGCACCACAATTCTCACCTGCAGAGTGCTCATGCATCTGAAAGACTGCCAATGATCAGTTGACCCGCCATATTAACTGGTTGAACTTAGAACCCTTTGTTAATGCCGATGCCGCCCTCTCGTCCCTTGATGCCAAGGGCCTTAGTCGCTCGGACTCCCGGCGGTGGGCTTGCCATCTACCCACCGCTTGGGAGACTGTCCCTTTTAGGTATGTAGCTAACGAGGTACTCTGATGTTGACGGGCAGGCCGCCTGTTTGCTCGTGTGATTGGCCCCTCGACTGCAATCGGAGTATCGTTGTCTCACAGGGCTTTTGTGTAACGCGAGGGGAAGACAGTTGGCTTGCTCTGCGGCCTGTGCCTTGACTGCGAGACCTGGTTCTCCCTCTGGAGGCCTCCAAAAATGCCCTCCAACATGGCGAATGTGCCTAGGTCCTGATACTATCAGGAGACCTTCCGGGGCACATGCCTGCTCGCATTAATTCTGGAGTAGCACCAGAAATTGCTTAGCTTCATCGGCGAGGGGCCAGAAAAAGTGCTTATCGCAAATATCTCATTTTCTTTGTGTGATGACCCGTCCCCTCACGGCTTTGAATTAAGCTAAGCCGCTCTAGCTCTCCCCAATACCGACGCTGCGATATTATAGGCGCACCTGGTTTTCTTTTTCCTTTCATGCAACCCCATGCATTGCCAAATTTGGCTATACCCTGGGGCTCATTCTTGGAAGTTTCGATCCCGTCAAGACTTTTCCACCCAATCAGAACCACTGATTACTGATAAAAGATGTGAGCAGTAGCGGATATCGCGTGAGGCCGCCAAGCATCTGAATGGGTCACGTTGATCTCTGTAGCATTGTGAGGATGATCTTCACTCCTCGCGGTATCGTTTGCGGCGTTAGGGTCTCCCCGGCGCAAGATATCATTTACTCCCCTCGCAATGGCGAGCTATTACGAGGATTAATTGAGCTGCGGGATATACCACCTTCCCTCTATAGGTACCAAGCCACCAATCGTCAATTACTCCTTTGAGGCAAGCGTGCTATGCTGTCTCTGCCAAACCCTGTAGCCTCGACAACTTTACCATAGACTTGCGGTCCTTACAATCTATTGGAGAATCTATCTTCGACTCGAAGCGGGTCATCTACCGTGGTGGTCATCGCGAGTTCGCCCCTCGATATGCCCGCCGATAGTGTAATTTCCGGTGGAGCACAAACGGCGTCGTCTGAAGATGCAATGTCACCCTGTGAGTTTCGGCCACGCTCTGTAGTACAGCACTTCCTTGTTCTTGCATGCCGTACGAGTGATCCGAAGCCGTAGGCATGGCCCGAGAACAGGGAGTCATGGTGTTCCTGAAGGTTATAAATACCGCCTGTATTCCTCGCCCTTTCTCCTGTTCATCATCAAGTCCCTGGTTCATATCCTCCGACTCGAGTTCTTCTCGCACATCTTTGCAAACGTCTCATCATGCAGTCCATCAAGCGCACTTTGCTCCTTCTTGGAGCTGTCCTTCCCGCGATTCTCGGTGCCCCAGTGCAGGAGACCCGTCGGACTGCTGAGAAGATTCCTGGAAAGTACATCGTCACTTTCAAGTCCGGTCTCGAAGAAGCGAAGATCCAAGAGCACACTACCTGGGCTACTTCTCTTCACCGGCGCAGTATGGAGCGCCGTGACGCCTCCAGCGGTGATCTTCCTGCCGGTATTGAGCGGAACTACAAGATCAACAAGTTCGCCGGCTATGCGGGCTCTTTCGACGATGCTACCATTGAGGAGATCCGCAAGAACGAAGATGTTTGTGCTTATCCGCTCGCAGTCGTGAATGATAGCTGACTTGCGCCCAGGTTGCCTTTGTCGAGGAAGACCAGATCTACTACCTCGATGCTCTGACCACCCAGAAGGGCGCTCCGTGGGGTCTGGGAAGCATTTCCCACAAGGGCCAGCAGAGCACCGACTACGTCTACGACAGCAGCGCCGGCTCGGGCACGTATGCCTACGTCGTTGACAGCGGTGTCAATGTTAACCACAGGGAGTTCGAGGGCCGCGCCAGCCTTGCGTACAACGCCGCCGGTGGTCAGCATGTCGACAGCATTGGCCACGGAACCCACGTTTCTGGCACCATTGCTGGCAAGACTTACGGAATTGCTAAGAAGGCCAACGTTCTCTCGGTCAAGGTTTTCCAGGGTGAATCTAGCTCCACTTCCATCATTCTTGACGGATTCAACTGGGCCGCCAACGACATTGTTAGCAAGAAGCGTACCAGCAAGGCTGCGATCAACATGAGCTTGGGTGAGTTGCTCCCGCCGGTCCTGATGTCTGGAATATACGAGCGCTGACCTTTACAACTATAGGCGGTGGTTACTCCAGGGCTTTCAACGAGGCTGTCGAGAACGCATTCGCCCAGGGTGTTCTCTCGGTCGTCGCTGCTGGCAATGAGAACGTATGTATCCCCTTCCCCCCAAGAAAAGCGATCTATAACTAATTTGACATTTTCAGTCCGATGCCTCCACCACTAGCCCTGCTTCCGCCCCCAATGCCATCACTGTTGCCGCTATCAGCGAGGACAACGCCCGCGCTTACTTCTCCAACTACGGCTCTGTCGTCGACATCTTCGCTCCCGGCGAGGATATCCTCTCGGCCTGGATCGGCTCGACCAGCGCTACCAACACCATCTCCGGTACCTCCATGGCCACTCCTCACATTGTCGGCCTTTCCCTCTACCTTGCCGCTCTTGAGAACCTCAGTGGCCCTGCTGCCGTGACCCAGCGCATCAAGGCGCTCGGTACCAAGAACGTCGTCACTGATGCTAAGGGAAGCCCTAATCTGCTTGCCTACAACGGTGCCGCTTAAGTCCGAGATGCATGTCGAAGATTAGCATCGTTACAGCAGACGGTGGAGAAAGAACGGAAGGGGTTGTAGCTGGGATGAACATATACATGGCACGCATACAGCGTGATATATAGGCTGTTTGCTCAACAATCGGGATTGTCTTTTTCTGAATCCATGTACAGAGTTTTATGATGATATGGAAATAAACACTCAATTTTGATTTTCCAATATGCCGACTTGTAAGGAGTAGCTGACTGGATCAGCGTGCAGTAGCCGAACATATTTTTAATTTTTTAATTATTCTATTTTTTACTCTCTAAACATTTATATAGGACCTCAAGAAGTGAATGCTAACTCCAAGCCGGTTTCTCCGCCACTTGTTTATCATGAAGTAAAAGGAAATCCAGGATATTTAGTAGCCCTAGTTACGTTTCGGGTAACACCTATAGTAAGTCACAGTTAGTCACACTTTCCAAATATAGTTGCGAGGTTCTTCCTACAATTTCTCGAGTCATGTGAGTCTCGTATCCTGCCACTATCTATATATGGGCCATCTATGATAATATTTGATACAGTATAATCTACCTGTATATTCCATTACTGCTGTTATTTCAACTGGGATACTCGTTGAAACTACTTTCTTCAATCGGACAACAAAAAACTCCAACCGAAAATGGGGGGAGGGTGATACAGAAAGAGAGAGGGAAGAGAAAAATATAGTACTTTGGAGTTTGGGGGGGGGGGGGTTCAAAGCCCTAAATTGGAATATATATCGACGACACAGAACAACGCCGATTCCCTATCTAGACTGACGAAGGTAAGCAGGACCTAGTTAAAGACTCCTGGATTTCTTTCTGTATTGCAGAGGTTATATTCCCGGGGAAATTGTCTTGTCTAGCTTACCGCAAGAGATAGGTTAGCCAACTCTATTAATTTATCTACCCAATTAGTTAGACCGTTAAAGAATCTCGGACACATAACATAGCCCTTGCGGCGGCGGATATTTTTAGGAACCTGGAGTTATATACATTCTGACTAGGCTATTGGGATCTATTTATGAAATGTTGCAGTTCTTGGGCTCAAGTAAACTATGCGGGCATGCCCTCGAATCCGTCACGTGCTTGACTGTTCCTTTCGCCTCTTTCGTTGGTGTTAGTCCAGTCTTTTGTGTCGGTCCACTATTTCTGCGCCCGATGTGCCCGGGGTGGCCGTGTGCTTGAATCATGACTGCAATCTTTTGTAGGGAAACTATATTAAAATTACTGTCATAATTTTAGATTTCTTCTCTGATGGATAGATGGAAAGATGGAAAGGTGTAGATTGATACTGTTGTATATCGTTATGATTGCTTAGGGCTTCAAGTCTCAAGCCCAACTTAATTTATTCAGCAACGTATGTAGTGGCCAAGACAGTCTAGTATCAGGTTCCTGAAGTTCAAGGAAATCCCCTATCAAGAGTAGGTCATTTGATGTTCTTTCAGTTGCAAGGTATACCAATTTATCAGCTATAGAAAGCCACTTCTTATCTTCATTACGGGGCACTACTGACTACTAATATGAATGCTCGATGAAAAAGGCCCAAGTCCTAGAGTGCCCCAGATGGATCCTTGGGTACAAGAGAACAAAGACTATCATGCATCGAGTAGGAACAGTAGAATGTCTGGAACAAGTTGGTAATTGAACTGGTCCCTGGCAATATAAATAGGATGATTATGACTATTTTAAGACAACATCAGGACGACTTTAAGGCTACTGCAAGAGTACTAGCACCTTCTACGTTCCAATTCTATACATTATCTCTCACTGCAAGGCAACCATGTACTGCTATCAAGCATTCATCCTTATGGCCCTGCCAGCTGGTATTCTAGGCCTACCAGAGCTGTAACAAGATCAAAGTGGTGAACGACTCGTTGTTAGAAGCATATTGTCTCGAGAACGACGGGGTGAGAAGAAGCCCGAACAGACTAGACTTAAACCAGTGTCTTGGAATATAAGGATACCCTTGCACCAGGGAACAAGTACGTATATGTTCTTACCAATAAAGATATCCTCCTCTTGCTAATGAATCTCAGCGGCCATTGGATGTACCAACTGTAAAGTTGATCCAGCGCAACTTAACATCTTCAGACGCTCATGCCAGGCTGATGAAAAATTTGCTAACTTTAAGGCGCGTGACGTAAACTTGGGTTAAGTATTCCAAGTAGTTTGATGTCCTGTCTACCTTCTAACAGAGAGCCCAGACACTGTTGTCTTTTTGGTGCGGCCATTGCCATTGCTTAGGGCCTCAAGTCTTAAGCTTGTGCAAAATCCAACTCGATATATTAACTATATGATAACTGGAACAGTCTCATACTGGATTGATAAAGTATAAGAAAAGCCCTTATTAAGATTGCCCGGGTTGTTTATTGTACTTTCAGTTGCAAGCTATGCTAGTTGGTCAAAGAAAGTAAGTTACAAAACAGCTCGGTAAAATGGGCACAAATTCTATAGATAGAGTGCCCGAAACTTTTGGGCACCAGAGAACAAAGACCATCGTGTACATGGTAGAAGAGAAGTGTGCCTGGAACAAGATGATAATTTTGAAACGGATCACTGGCAAATCAAATAGGATGAAGACCATATCAAGACTATATCAAAACAACAGCAAGTCTACTTCAAGGCTACTTTTATATTTCTGAGCCATTATTTCATTGCAACGCAACCATGTATCTCAGTCAAGCAATTGTTCTTTTGGCCCTGTTAGCTGCTGTTATGAGTCTACTAGAGCCCGTGGTCAAGCGTGGCGGATCTGGCGGCGGCTTTTTCTCGACCTGCGAACGAATCCAGGTTTCGGGGAGATCCCTCCTACTTGCAGAATGTAAGAAAACGAACCGGGAGAAGAACTGGAGCCTTCTAGACTTGAATCATTGTCTTCTCAATACTGGGGATGCTCTTATAGCACAGAGGGAGTACGTATATATCCTTGCTATTCAAGTTTTACTCCTCCCGCTAATAGACCTCAGCGCGCCATTGTGAGAAATGGAATTGATGGAGCGTTTGGAGGTTCCAACTGTAAAGTTGACCCGGAGAAACGTAACATCCTCAGATGCGCGTGTTCGACGGATGAGCTCGCTCACTTGGCGGCGCGCGAGGTGAACTTGGGTAAGTATTGAAAGCAATTTGACATACTATCCACTTTTTCACAGCGAGTCTACAGATGATGTTGTACCGAACCATGATGGTATAATGAGCTGCTATGAATACCGCGCTGAGGACTGGGGGAAGCTGTTCGGCAACCCCGTCGCCATAACACAAGCTTTGATTTCTACCAGCAGAACCCCAAAAGGCTTGATTAAACAGTGAATGTTGAGTACAATATACTAGGGTCCTCGCTGCTCGAGCAGCTGGTTGCTCAGTGAAGGGCCGGGGTCGATAGGAATTTGTGAACCATACTCACTTGCTACCGCTTCGTTATGTTAGGGTACATGTATATTGTTATCAAATCAGAAGACTACCACACCCAGAACTCAATGACGTGACTTAACACAGTTATAATTCCTGAAAGAGCAGGAGTCACAAGTAGGAGAATGATAGACCACTTGATGTATAAAATCTTGTACTGCCCAAGTAGGTGGGCCGAAAACGCGACGTATGTACGTACGAGTCTAGGGCAAGAGCCTTTTTGACGCCCGCCTCAACCATGAACCCTTTTTTTGGGTCATCTCGACGCGTGTAGGCGGGGCAGAGGGTAGGGAAAGGGGTGGAAACGCTGACGAACATTGCTGGTGACGCTGAGCATTCAACTAGTCAGTCTTCCGTCAGGTATGTAGATCTTCGTCTCAAGTGAAAGTTTATGGCCACCAAGGGGTTGCTGTTCGACAGCTACTACGGCCCCATCTGGTCGATTAACGTTGCGAGATACTGAGGAATTCAGGTTATGGTACTTGAAACTGACTCCAGGAGCACTCAAAATGACCAGCGTGTACGACCGTGTACCAGGTGACTTCCGGGAATAGCATCATACCTCACTCGACAATTGGCCGAGATCTGCACATGTAAACCCCTTGCATTCTGGGGAAAAAGCTTGCCAGCTACGTATGCGTGTGTACTTCAGCAAGATGCAAGTCGGATTATTAACTTGGAAGCAGATGCTAAGGCCCTGGTTGATATTCGGAGCGTGCTGCTTTCAGCATCCAACTTTCTTCCTTCGACCTGGCTATTGGTTCTACTTGTCGCTCAAAATGACCGCGAAAATGCCAGAGACCTCTATGTCTCAGCTTGAGACAGACAAAGACATTCTGGATTCACATTTGAGACAATTTGGGCTGCAGGTTGCGGCTGACGGAGTTCATCTCCGATGGGCTAGAGGAAATCCCCGACATCCTCGTAATTGGAGCATTTTACGGAAAGCATACGACACCAGTTTAATTATATTTCTAGAGCTTTTCACGTATGTTCGTTGGCTATTACTGTGTACGAGATCTGACTCCTTGCTAACGTTCAGTCGTATACAGAACTGCCATTAGTGCTTCAGGTGTATGACCCCCTTTCCTCTACCCCATCGAGAAAGTACGCTGAGTATCATAGTCTACCGCTGCCAACGATGCCCGCAATGATTTTAACATGGAAAAAGAATTCTCTATATTTGTCTTTGTATCAGTGTCCGTTCAGCACCTCCTAGCCCTATGAAGTCTTTCTTGGAATCCTTTTTTCTGATGGCTTGATGAAACAGATATCTGTTAGGTCAGGGCCTCGGGTCTATCGTCTTCCCTCCATACTCAGAAGCGTTCGGACGAAAAAACCTCTACATACTCAGTACGGCATTGTACAGCATCTCTTGTGCCATCGTGGCCGCTGTCCCATCCCTATCTGGGGTCATCGTTGGTCGCCTTTTCAGTGGGATTGTCTCGGCGATTCCGACAACGGTTGTGATTGGCAGCATTGAGGACATGTTCAATTCCCGGGACCGGGTGTGGGTGCTTTGTCTCTGGGCAATAGTAGCTAACCTGGGGTTGGTAACCGGGCCTATATTGAGCACTTATATCATTGAGGATCTTAATTGGTATGGCTTTATTCAGCTAGGCCCCTAACAATACAACTGACAGTAACCTTTAGGCGGTGGTTATTTTATGTAGCCGCCATTGTGACCGGAAGCCTCACCTTTATCCTACTGACCATTCGCGAGTCTCGGCCCTCCTTACTGCTGGCACAGGAGGTTGCCAAGGTGCGCAAAGTCACTGGAATCGAAGGGCTCAAGGGATTGAACCCAGACCATACACCGGATCTGCGCACCTTCGTGCGTACAGCACTGTTCCGGCCAGTGCGGCTTTTCTTTACCGAACTCATCGTCTTCTTCGTATCCATTATCAGCGCTATAGCCGTTGCGTTAGTCTACCTCTTCACAGAAGCGCTGCCCCCAATCTATGAGGCGTTTGGCTTCACGACCAAGCAAGCATGTCTCCCTTTCATTGCCATTGGGATCGGTCTGAGTCTAGGATTCTGCACCCGCTCCATCGATATGCGCATTATCGACAACCACCGCCAGAAAGGCCAGCCACTCCTCCCTGAGCACAAGCTAACAGGTTTCTGGATTGGATCTTTCGTCCTTACAGTTGCACTCTGGGCCTTCGCCTGGACTATTCCGCCACAGGTGGCTAATTTGCACTGGATCGTCTCTGTCCTTTGCCTGGTGTTAATCGGGTACTCCCTGAACGAGATCGAATACGTGCTGGGCGGGTACCTGACAGACAGCTATTTGAGCTATGCAGCTAGTGGACTAGCTGCACTCAGCCTTGTTCGAGCTGTTCTGTCGGCTGTCTTGCCACTCATTGCTCCCCCTATGTTTGGGAACCTCGGGGCCAATATGGCTATATCAGTGCTAGCAGCCATTGCGACTATGTTCTGCATTGTCCCACCGTTGTTCTCACGGTTTGGGGAGAAAATCCGGGCCAGGAGCCAATTCGCCAAGCACAGCTTGCGCATCTATAATGAGCACAGTGTTGACGAGGATGGCTATTGAGGAAGGCGGCTTATGCGTCGTGTTAGAGTAGATAGATGGGACGTCATAGACTTTGAATCTCATGGCGGCTGGCAGTGTGTTTACTTGGGACGAAAGTTGGTTGAGTGGATTGTTTGGCAGTTCAATTATTATTGACAACCAAACCAGAAGGTATTCTATAAATACAGTATGTGTTACAAAACTGGAGATGTCACAAAACAGGATCATTCTTGCTATTACTGTTACTTTCCTTTTCTTTTTTTCTTTTTTTTCTATTTTCAAAAATAAAGTTTTTTCCTTCTTATTCCCTTCTTTTCATCATCGTGATTTTTGCATGTCACAAAGAACCTGAGTTTAAATAGATTACGAATATTCTTCATGCAATGTCCCGTCCTTTTAATGAATTATTAATTATCAATTATTAATTCTATTTTATGTTTATTTTGGTTCTTTTTTGGGCCAGTTAAAATTGCCGCCGCTTCAACCTTCCCGCCATTCCCCTTCCACATCGTCCCAAAAGCAGCATCCCTTTCCATCGAGCAACAATACTCTCTCAACGATCTAGATCATTGGCCTACTCATAGTGTGATAATCCGTCGTCTTACGATCAGTAATGGACAATCCAGGGATCCAGTCCTCGGACCTCCCTCATACCCTCCACCTCGACTCGCTCTCAGGTGTTGCAGAGGATGCGTCCACATTGGCAGCGGCAGCGGCACAAGCACAACAACAGCACCAACATGATATACATGAACATGTCCCAGACGCTGATTCCACTGAGGCACAGTCGTTGCGGCCCCTACAATCCGCCGTTGGGCCATTGGAGTCGTATCCACTCCAACACCAAGAGCAAGACGGAGCCCGACCATATCGGGAATCATACAACTTACTCGTAAGTAAACTATGCACATGACCCAATCGCAAGTTCGCATCATTATCAAAAACTAGTTTTACTTCAAAATGAAATAAATCACTGACTGTAAAAGCCCCGCGATGGTCCCCACTCTTTGCAAGTGCAACACCAGAGCCACACCTACGCCGAAGCCTCGATCTTCGCCTCCCAACAAGGCGGCTACCTCCGAGACATGACCTCGGTGTTAGACCCGCCTGATCTGGATCTATGGAGGGAGAGGTTATTCAACGTGGACGAGACGATCGTGCTAAGTGAAGAGCAGTATGTTCATTCCCGCTCGTCAGCGTTTGCGTTTGCGCCCATGCATACAAGGCAACACGACTAGTGTGGAAAATTGTATCGCACGAACAAAAACGAAACAAATCCCTCTGACAGAAAGGCCCGCGTAGATTCCTGACTTATTTCCCGCACGTCGACAACATCTACTCTCACCGTTCCACACAGCATTACAAACGCAAGCCGCTCGTCTCCCATTACTGGGACTGCAGACTCAAAGGGCGTCCACCGGGGACCCCCAAATCCGACGATCCAAACAAGAAGAAACGGAAACGAACAGCTCGCCAACGCGATCTCTGCGACGTCAAAATCAAGATCACGGAGTATTTCCCCGGGTATAGCGCCATGATTGGCCCGGAAGGAACCGCTAGGGTTCCTCTTGGCCCGGACTCAATGTCTAGCGGAGACTCGCTGTTTGCAACTCCGGGAGGGCAGCACCGGGAACGCCAGCCATTTGGCGTGTTGACGCCTAATCCGCCGTTGCCTGAGGGTCATCCTGGTGCTAATGGGCAGCGGTTCTTTACGATTCAGCGGGTAAATGGAAACGGGGCTAATGGGAAGAATGATGGGGTGGGCGGGGGCCATCGGCATACGTTGGAAGAGAGTGATCGAGTGAAGAAGAATAGTGTGCAGCGGTATCTTTTGAAGGAGGCGAGGGAGAAAAGGAAGACGGTCTCGGTAAGTTGGTAAGATTTCTTCTATTCTTGTATTCATATATGCAATGGTCTCGGAAATCATGCTGCAGCCGTCTTACGTCACGTCACTCACTGATCGATAAAATAAATCGATCGTCCATGCTTTTTGGATTCTCCCCCGCTTTTCACCATTTAATTGATGCCTGGAGATTTTCAATTCCATGTTTCTCGGACCCCTTTTTCTTCAAACACAAAATCAGCGGCTGTTTTCCGTTCAGAGCCGCTTCTCCATCTGTTTACTACCAACAGTCTATTCTCGGATTCTAACTCAACCCGCGCAATAGACCAGGACGATGTCTACCCAAAACCAGCCAGCACAAAAAACATATCACACAAAGGCCTCCGGCTTGGCTGCCGAGACCGTGATGAATCATTCTAATGAAAATGAATTGAAGCTGTACGGCAGCTGTTTTTGGTACGTACTAGAGTGTCTTCAACAATGCTGATCTGGTGTACTTTAAGCTGACCTCATCCCAGCCCCTTCGTACAGCGTGTATGGATAGCCCTAGAGGTCAAAGGCATCCCATATCAGTATCTCGAAGTAGATCCTTATCAGAAGCCTCAGTCCCTACTGGAAGTGAACCCGAGGGGGCTCGTCCCTGCCTTGCGGCATGGGAATTGGGGGTCATATGAGAGTACTGTTCTGCTAGAATATGTACCAAACCCCGTATCTTTAACCAGTTCAATCTAGATCAAGTGCTAACCCTTTCATGCAGCTTGAAGACTTGAACACTGGCCCGCCTCTGCTCCCACCAGGGGATGCGAAACTGCGAGCCCATTGCCGACTTTGGTCGGACTTTGTAGGTTCCGTCCAACACAATGCCGCCGAAGGGCATGTTCTGACGAATGCAGGTCAACCGCCACATCGTGCCCAATTTCTACCGTGTTCTGCAGGAACAGGATGAGCAGAAACAGATCTCAAACGCGCAAGAACTTAGGGATGCGTTCAACACGCTTGTCAATGCCGCCGATTCCCAAGGACCATTCTTTCTAGGAGCAAACATCTCCTTTGTGGACGTGCAGGTGGCTCCCTGGATCATCCGTTTGGACCGCGTCTTGAAGCCTTACCGAGGCTGGCCGGATGCCGAAGCAGGCAGTCGGTGGGGCGCCTGGATCAACGCGATTGAAGCGAATGACCATGTCAAGGCGACCACAAGTGACGACGAGCTCTATCTCGACAGTTACGAACGATATGCCCGTAAGTCCTTATAAAGAGCAAATTGTGTGTCATGAGGCTGACGTTCGTCCAGAAAACCGCCCCAACACTTCTCAGCTTGCGAATGCAATTAATTCTGGAAGAGGTCTTCCTTGACCTCTTTGTGGGGGCTGATGATCCCGCTCCTAGGGTGTCCGGAAGTTTGAGGAACAGCCTGCTAGAGTGGTGTGGCGCAAGGACTGTTATAGTGCTGCCCTCAAAATGACCAAGTAAATTCATTTTATCGTGACCGGACTCGCCCAAGGCGGATATTTTTGTTTGCATAGTCTAAGTCGCTCTAGCGCCTCTGCCTGATAGGAAACCGCTCCTCCCACTGCTGTCCGGACCCCGGGGGCTGCGGATAGGCTGCCGGGGGGATTGTTGGTCATTTCCGATGGGTTGCTTCTCTTTCCGCTGTACATAACTTGGCTTAGGGGTTCCGGGATCGTAGAGCTGTCTAGATTTTCCGGATGCCGCCGAAGAATCTCTCTTATCCCGGTTGTTGTCTCTCCCACCACCACGGCTTCTTCCTTTGCCTCTCCCCTCATGCTTTGGCGGAGTTCCACTGCGCGGTGATGACGCGCCTGACGTAGTAGCGGAGGGTGTCCCAAACAGTCTCTCGCGTACTTCTTCATACTTGCGTTGCTTCTCTTCACGATTCCGCAATGCAATGGCTTGACGCTCCTCGGCCGTCGGCTGTGGTGGTCTATCGTCATCGTCCGAATCATCGTCGTTGTTAAGACCAAGTCGCCCGAGTCCAGCGGTCGTTGCGTCAAGGGATGACGATTGCCGCGAGGGCTGCGGATTGCGGCTCAGAAGAGTCACTGTGGGTTTGAACTCCTGCTTGAGAGGGACATCGGAGCGCGATTCTAGGAAATGGAAAGTTTGCGGAGTTTCGCTGTAAGTGGAAGGTCGGTCAGAAGGCAATCGGTCACCAAGTAGACTCCGCGAGAGACTGTGTCTGAAGAGGAACTTTAGAGCAATGTACGTACGCTTCTGCCCATAGTTGCCGGTTAAATTCGGCCTGCTGCGCCCTGCGTTGCGCCTTGGTCACCTTGGAGGATACTTTCTTCTCCGATGGAGGAGGGGTGGGTTCGGAGGCTAGTCTCTGTAGAGGCGTTTGTGGTCAGAGCAGTCCATTACAAAGAGTGATGTTAAGACCAGACAAGTCGGTTTCAGGAAGCAGTCAGGTATAGTGGTAAAAACAGACATACATCAGCTTGGCTCTCCCAGTCATCTTCCCACATATCGGCACCACCAGCGGCAGGCTTTGCGCTCATGGCAGAAAGAAAGTTTCCCACGTTCTGTATATAAAAAGAGGAAGAAACGAGACACAGAGTGAACAAGAAGTTTCTATTTTCTTAAAAAAAAAAAAAAAATTGAAAAGGTTAATAATACCCAAAAATGAGGTACTAGACCCAACTGTCTCCAAGAAGATTGGGGAAATTGGGGAGTAAAAGAGTGACAAAAGAGGGGAAGAGAAAGAATTGAGGCAGCCAGAGGACGTCAAAAGAGGGAAAACCATTTCCGCTGATTGTTTGCTTAGCTAAAGTTAACTCCGCCTTTGCATTTCATGAACCACCACCACTTTTAATCGTTCACTTCGCGATACTTCTTCAAAATATAGATCAATTAGTCGTATCATTTCCTAGCACTCCCTTTCTTTGTTTCGTCATGACAACCGGTATGTCCATTCCTTCCCTCTCTCTCCCCTACGCCTTCTTTGTCCCCCATCACTGTAACCTGGCGTTTCATCAACCACTCTCCTCCCCGCATTGTTCCTCACCGAGACATCTACCCCCCCAATCTAAAGATATCACAGCTTCAACTGAACTTAACTCAAACCAGATCCCGACGGAGACTCACAAATGGCATCATCTCCCGAATCAACCCACCTTCACTCCGAAGGGGGGTCTCGCACCCCCACGAACAACGCCCACGCTCCCTCCCAGTTCCCAGGAACGTCCGAGCTCTCCCCGCCAGGATCGCAGCCACAATCCGTGTCCGCTGATGTCGCCGGAATCGCCAGTCTCGGAAATACAAGCGCGCCTGGTGACACAACCGAGACGGCGTTCGCTCAGCAGCAACAAGGACAGCAGCAGCCGGGGGCGTCGTGGATGAACAAACGGGCAGAGGAGGAGTATCACCGGGCAATGGAATATGTGGTTGATCAGGATTTTAATCTAGGTGAGTTTTACTTCCGTGGTCTTGTTTTACTGGTAGATCTTTTGTCTTCTCTAGTTCTAGGTGCGGTGTGGGCTAAGGCTGACTGTATTGTGCTCGTAGATGAATTCGGAGATCCATTCGATGAGAGGGATATGGAGGGAAAAATTCTCTAGTTTTGGGGGTTTACCGGTGAATATGGTGTTAATGGTGCGCCTATCGATGTCTTCTATTGCTGCCATTTCGTTGGGGTTTCGGTGTGATTTTTTAACTCAAGGCATGAATGATTTATGAGATATGGTTGTCGAATTTGTGGCATTTTCCGAGAGTGCTTTCGAGAAAAAATAAATGGGCAATTAAGCGAGGCCAGATGTCTTCTCTTTGTTGGCTGTTTACTTGGTATGGTATAAAAAGTAAGAGCTGATACTGTAGTCTATGAAAGAGTATCCAATAGAACAGTTAATTTATTATATCATAAACACTTACTAAACCCACATGGAGAACCACATGAACCATTCATTTAATTGCGAACCCTTCCTAAGGTCATACAAGTCAATCATCATTGGCCTGGTCTTTCTTCAAGCTTAAGTGACCATCAAATGGGGCGCATCTTTGTTGTCGTTGTCACAGCAACGGGCCCGAAACCAAAACTAACAAAACAATTCGTCTATCATATCATATTAATTCACTCCATTTATTTAATTCCGGTCTCCACGCGCGCCTTATTACTTACCACGAGTCGGTCTCATTCTGCCCTCATTCCCAGACCATTTACTATTTAAGAGATCGTATATCGACATATCGACATATCGACACATCAATAGTCCTCCATTATCGCCCATTCCATTCACCGTTTGACGTCACAACCGTCGACATTCCTCGTGATAGCGACAGAAACAATGTCGACCACCGATGAGCCTGCGATGCCCGCAGGTCCATATCCACAAGAGCTGTGAGTATTCTTCATCTGTACATTCCTCCATTCATAGTTCTAGGCAGATAAGATTCAGCTTGTCTAAAGTTGAGGCATGGCTCTGTTTACATTAACAACC
>ML732411.1:0-42017 GCA_009176345.1 Aspergillus leporis | reverse complement strand
GGGGGGGGGGAGAAGAGAGATATTAGTGAGATGTGAGATGAGATCTGAAGAAAATGAGAAAGAGAGGGGGGGTGGTGTTGCAGGAGAAAAGAAATGGAGGGGAATCTGGCCGTATTAATGTACCGCCGATGGCGCAATTGTCCTCCGGCGGTAACTCGCGGCAGAAAGGTCACATCCTGTCAGATCGCAATTTGCGCCAATCCCCGACAGCTCCGACATTGAATGTGCAGCTATTCATTCCCTGGATCGCCCCAACCTCTCTGCCCGCTGACCCGATCGTCAACCTAGTGCAGCAGTCTATTCTCGTTATTCGGAGGTGCAGTATTCAGATAGCCCTTGCTTACTGCACGGTGGTGTCCCGCCTGGTTCCCGTCCGTGAATCAAATTATCTAGTGTCTTAGCGCAATACTATACGGAGCGGTAAATCTCACTTACCCCGCGTATCTTGCCTCCGAACCATGTCGAAATTCGGTGTCTTGGTAATGGGGCCAGCGGGCGCTGGAAAAACCACCTTTTGCAGCGCCGTCATCCAACATCTCCAGCATACACGCCGGAGCTGTTTCTACGTTAACCTGGACCCTGCCGCCGAAAGCTTCAACTATGAGCCCGATCTGGACATCCGCGAACTGATCACTCTGGAAGATGTGATGGAGGAATTGGGCCTGGGGCCCAACGGAGGTCTCATTTATTGTTTTGAATTCCTCTTGCAAAACCTGGACTTCCTGTCCGAAGCTCTGGATCCATTGAGCGAGGAATATCTCATCATTTTCGACATGCCGGGCCAGATCGAGCTCTACACACATATCCCACTATTACCGTCATTAGTACAATTCCTGTCGCGTGCGGGCCCCCTGAACGTCAATCTCTGTGCGGCGTATCTCCTCGAGAGTACTTTCGTCATCGACAAGGCCAAATTCTTTGCCGGCACCTTGAGTGCCATGTCTGCGATGCTGATGCTCGAGATGCCCCACGTGAACATTCTGACTAAGATGGACCAGGTCCGGGACATGGTGACACGCAAAGAATTGAAGCGATTCACCAATGTGGATGTGCAATTGCTGCAGGATGATGATGCTGATGCGGCCGCGGGCGACCCGTCGTCTACAGATACGTTGCTGAGCGGTGGCTCCTTCAAACAGCTAAATCGAGCCGTCGGTCAGCTCATCGATGACTTTAGCATGGTCTCATTCTTGCAGCTAGATGTGCAGGATGAGGATAGTGTTGCTGCAGTTTTGAGTCATATCGACGATGCTACTCAGTTCCATGAGGCGCAAGAACCACGCGAACCAAATGATGCCCAAGAAGTGGATTACGAGGATGCAGACATGTGATTGGTGACTTCATGAGGGAAATCAATCACTAAAATAAGCTTGTCCATAAACATCTGGGAGCTGCCAGCGGTAATAAGTGGAATGTTTTCGTCCCTTCCAACCCAAATACTGACTGCTCTTATCCGACCGCCAGGAGCACCAGAAGGTCAATGATACACCGTGGCTCCTGTGACAGAAAGCCATCCACTCAACAGAACGAGAGCTGATCCAGAGCATAAACCATGCTCCAAGCAGCCAGAGCAAAACCTAGACACCGCATGATACATTGATACACAGCGGGCGCGCAAACGAGCTCGATATAGAAACCCTGTATTTAAACGACGCAAAATCGTCCATCATGAAACAAAAATATTAATAATCGCGCATAATGCCAATGTACGCACTACCATGCCATCTTCGTAAAACGCGTCCCAACGCTGAAAATAAAACGAATATCCCACCAAGTCTCCTAAGTTGGCACACCGTCAATATACCCAAGACACACACCACATACCAACTAATCCCCCGTAGAACAAACTCAGCTCAAAAACCCCGATCGCCACCCCCAGAATAATACCCCCCAGTCCCCGATCTCCTGCCCCCCTCAAACCCATCCTGAAACCTCTCCAAAAACCCCTTCGTAACACCATAAAACCACCCTAGATCCCTCCCCGTCTTCTCCAAGCCCGCATTATATACATACCAACCGGCACCAAGGATAAACCCCCACCAGACCAATCTCAGCGCCAACGTAACCCAGAACATGACGACACGGCGCGCATAGTCGAGGACTTTGAGGGAGATAATAAGGACCAACGCAAGGATGAGAACGGAGACGAGGTCTGGCATTGAAGAGGCGAGCATGGCTGCGAGAGGTTGGATGAGGTATGGATCTAGGTAGGTTGTTTTTAGGTGGGAGATGTAGGGATCGAGGTATGTGACGCGGGCGTTGGTAAGTTGGATGGTGAGGGAGGAGGAGGTTAGTTGTTGGATTGCCGGGTTTTCTTGGAGGAGGTTTATGATGGACTCTGTCCGTTTGGGCTGGTGTTAGTTGTGGTGGTTCTTGGGGGTTCTTGGTTTTATTGGGGCATACCGGGGATGAAGTCCATGGTTGTTTTGTGATTGTTGTGTTCTGGGATGGGATGGGGAGAGCGATAGAGAGGTGCGAGTGATACAGAGATCGTGCTTTATAAAAGAGCTGAAAAGAAATCTCCTGCCACCGTTATAGGGAAGGCTGATGCATTATTTGTCTATGTATGAGGAAAGAAAGACATGTGCATTCCATAGATGACAGATCAAAGCAGAGCAAACACTGGGACAAACCAAACAAACAGCCCTGTGTAGCAAGGCGACGGAAAGAAATGATTAAGAACTTCCAATAAGTCTGGAACACTGCTTGCATGTATTACTTTGCCTCCCCCTCTACATAATCCTCTATGTGTATTACAGTTGATCACCCCGTGATCATAATATGTACATGTCCACATCCCTCGTGGATTCCAAAACGGCCATATACAAACGTCGTAAAAATAAAAAAAAAATATTGCACAGCGCCCACAGTACGGGGCTAAAAGCAAAGCATCGAAACGAGGCGCTACCATGCGCATCCAACATGAAATCGCGAGTCTATGTAACACCGCAACACCGACCGCCAAGCGCCGTGAGACACAATCGTCAGTATATATATACAAGATGAAAAACATTACAGAACCTTGGGGGCATATAAATCAGCCCAGGAGAGCCTTGAAGGCCTCTCGCTCGACCTGAATCTCCGATTGCAGTTTCCGAGTTTGGCGAAGGGCCTCATCCCTATTGAATTATACGTTAGAACAACAATTTCAATAGCATAGAAAGAGATTTGTAATGCTTACCGATCGGACTGGAGCTCAGCCACTTCAATCTGGGCGCGGTTCATGCGGCTAACTACTTCTTCCATCTCCGTGTCGGCGTCGCGGAGAAGTCTCTCAAGTTCCTTCACCCGCCGCTCCAGGTTCTCTGACTGGACAGCCTTGTTCAGTGAGATTGCATCACCGGTGGTGGTTTTATCTAGTCGGGGAGAGCGTGCGGCGAAGGGTGTGGAGGGTGGATTGGGGGACAAGCCCGCCGGGCTGCGGGCACCGTTCTTCATCCGCGACAGTTGAGCATTGTGGCTTTCATTGAGATTATGGATTTCCTCTTCGTGCCGAGCCATTTCCTCCTCGGCATGCTGCTGAGCCATTAAGAGAGTGTCTTCCAGCTCCTTGAGCCGCGCCTGCATTCCATTGATCCGAGTCGCAGAAACCTGTTGCTCTTTCTCGCCTTTACCGATGGCGACCGCCAGACGGCTGCGCAAAGCGTTGTTCGTCTCTAGTTGGCTCCGCACATGTTGTGCTAGACTTTCCGTTCGGCTGACAGAGGCCGCTAGCTGGCCCTGCTCCACCTGAGGTGACTGGGCGGCGTTTGCTTCAGCGTGCTCCCGGTCGGCCTGGAGTTGCTTGTAAGCTGACTCCAAAGATGATGAGGTGGCCAAAACCTCCGCAAAGCCGTCTCGGCCCGCCTCAGTGGTTTCGGGGACGGTGATATCATGTTCTTGCAGCAACACCCGAAGAGATGTCGTCTCCTGCTCAGCACGGTCAAGGTCCATCTTGAGCCCTGCCAAGCCCTTCTCACACTGCCATTTCTGATCCAAGGCCTCTTCGGCACGCTGCCGGAGATGGTTCACTTCATCTCGCAAGTTGCGGACTTCCCTCTCGTAACCTAACTTCCGCGGAGATCCTGATTGCTGTGCACGAGCAAGTTCCAGCTCCAACAGCCGGGTACGCTTCTTGAACTCTCGAGCTTCATAAGCCTGGCGGTCGAGCAAACGTCGGAGAGATTGGTGGAGCGCATCGCGCTGCGCTTCAAGACCTTCCATCCGATCCGCCATTGATTCCTTGCCTTCACGATCCTTGGCAGATATCGGACTCGACTGGGTCAGAGAATTGGAACGGGACAGACCAGTTCGTATGCTGGGTCTTGAGTGCATCCGAGCCATTGAGCTCGACCGCGATAACCCTGCTCCGGAGTTCCTCTTGGGTGAGCCGCCGCTGTCCTCCGATATGGTAGCAAATCGAGTTCCCTGCAGTTGTGCCAATGCGGCATTCTCAATTTTCAAGGCTTCAAGTTCTTCCATCAATCGCTGAACCTCCGAGGCATCAGAGGCAGGTCCCCCACCATTTTGCAATTCGGGTATCATGTGGTCACGAAGATGGTCACGCTCATTCCGAAGCTGCTCCAGCTCTACTCGCATGGCAGTAAGTAAATCTTCAAAATTGTCTTTGATTTGTCGCTCTTCTGCCAACTTCCTACGGGTAGCGTCCAGAGCACCCTCGAGCTCTTTTGACCTAGCAGACAGGTCGGAAAGATCTACTCTCTCTCGTCGGAGCTAATGAAAGCTGGTTAATCCCATGCTATGGAATTAGGGAGCAGAAAGGTGTCATTCAACATACCTGATGTACTTGCGATTCAAGTATTTGTACATGTGAATCTGCCGCTGCCCGACGAGCCCGCTCTTCATGCCATTTCTGTGTTAGGTCTACCTTCAATTGAGCCCGTTCCTGCTCCGATGCGCGACGGTATTTTTCAACGTCGTCGATTCGTCCGTCGTACACCAAGCGAATAGAACTGGTGCCCGAATCAGAGAAGTAGTCACTGGTGCGCCGATTTGCGCTATCCAGAGGCATTTCCGACTGGAGCCTTTCTACTAAATCCTCCAACTCCATCTCTCGCCGGATGGAGCCCGCCAACTCGGAACTGATTTCCCGCAGTTCATTTTCGAGTTCAGCCACGTGTGCAGACACATGTGCAGAGGAGCCAGAGTCCAAAACCCCAGCACTGCTTAGGGATGGGTTTCGCGGTGGGAAGGCCCTGGAGGAATCGAAAGGCACCGTCGTGGACGGCGTAATCGCATTGGGTAAAGCTGGAGGCATAGGGGATGGTAGCGAGGAACGGCCAGTATCGGAGATGTCTGTGCTAGATGATTCTGCGCCGGGGGATGTTGTAACGTTGCCTCGCCAGCCGAAAAATGAGCTGATCTTATGGCCAGGTGTTTTGGGTTGTTTGGCGTCTACAACACCTGTCATAGAACGGCCTCCGGAATCGATGTGGAGGGGAGGGGGTCGACTGGAGGGCTGGTGTGAGGGCATTGTAGTAGCACGTTTCTGAAGCATAGATGGAGATTTGAGTACTGGGATAAACGGTTCGCTGACGAGACGGCTATGTACTGGGCCTCCATTCGTGAACTGGGAGTCGTAGTCCGAGTCAACGCCGTCGTCTGACGAATCTGTGGAAGTGGATGTGTTTATGCGAAGAGGAGGCGCGGACTGTCCAGCATGGGGGAACCTGAGGAAAGCCAAGAAAAGAGCGGGATTAGTCCTGACACGTAGGAAAGGGAAATAGGTATGGGGTGTCCTCTTCCAGAATGGAGACACAGCGAGTGTGAGAGAATGAATGGCCGGGGGGAGACGCAAGATATGAAAAGGAAGAGGAACAAAGAGCGTCACTTCTTTCATACCTATCCGGATCTTTGGGAACAAAGAGGGAGGGGTCCTCCGGCGCGGCCACTGTGAAAGACGGATGGGGCAAGGTGGAAGGAGAATGATTCTTCACGTCAGAAAGACTCGTGACAGGGATTGGGAGATCTGCAGGCGTATCGCCTCCAGGGAAGGAGGCACTGGAAGAGGACTCGGACCGGCGAGGGGGTATTACAGCGGACGCATTCTGGGAAAGAGGTTTCCTGCGCACGGGAGAGGAGGTCGTAGGAGAAGTGACGGAGGGGTGAGGGTAAGGAGGAGCGGTCGTCGAGGAAGCGGAGGGAGGAGGACTTGGCCAACCGCCGGTGTTACCACTCCCTTGATGGTGCGGTTGATATGTGACGGCGGAAGAAGTGGACGTCGATAAGGCGCCAGGAGCAGGCGGAGAAGCCCATCCTGGGGCCATGACAGGTGTGTTAAATTTTATTGGAGAGCGCAAAACCAAATTGGCCAAGGAACATGCTATAGTGAAATTCAAAGTTGAATCAGAAACGGGAAAGGGGAGAGAGAATCAGAAGCAATCGTTGGCCAACGGGGGCATAAGATCGACGCACCCTCATGGTGATGATGAGCCTTGACTCCTTGGGGGGAGGAGGGAGCACGGGCAGAGCGGGCAGAACGGGCGATGACACGCGCCGAAATGGAGACTTTAGGGGTAGAAGTTAGAGTGGAATTGATAGACTTGGATAGCGTAGGAAAGGCCTCGAAAAGGAGTTCCAGAAGGGAAACAAGTGGTAAAGGGGTGGTAGATAGTTTGGGAAAGGAGAAAAGGATTGGCGGTTCGGGAAGACAGCCTAATAGTTTAGGATTCCCTGATTGGGGAGGCTATTGTGGGGCATTTTACAAGCAAGTCGTCGTTTTTTGGCGCTTGGAAAAAACATGGGGAGGCTGGTTTTTTAGACAAGAGCTTCGAAACTATACAATTTCTATGAAAAGAAAAATACTTTTTAAAAATATCAATCGTCTCGAGTATCAATTGACCCTTTCGGACGATGCCGTTGTGCATAAAACAACAACAATCGAAATCACATCATTAAGGATGTCAACACCAGATACTTTCATTTCTGTGAGAAAGATAGAGAGGATCTCGACAAATTCTAGATAATAAAAGACAGACAGTTCACGGCTCACAAGCGGCCACTAACTCCCCACTAGGGCGGCCGATCGAAAGTGAACCGTGAAGGCTGGACCCACCCCTATGCATACCAACTCTCAGGGGCTCACAGAGCCAGACAGTACGGTAATTGCTTCATCCTTGGGAGAGTAGAGAGCAAACCCCCCGCCCGGGATGGGCTCATATCATTCCACCGTTGACTGTAATCAACAACCCTCCCGCTGAATATATTATCCATGTAACAATGGTGGATAATCCATAGTGTACTATGTACCGCTATGGTTTGACCTTTCCCAGTTTCTACCGTAGAACAATCCATCCATATCCATAGTCAAACATATACTATGGGACCCAGAACTAGGTAAAGTATGGTAATGTACTCCGACAAACTGATATTCAGAGATCGACTGGCTCGTGGGCCGACAACACCTACGGATTCCAGTGTATCTCATCTCTCTCAGCGCTTGGCTAGAATCCCAACTAGCGAATCGCTGAATACTTAAGCTACCCAATGGCGGTTAATGCACTCGGACCAACTGACCTTCAGGATTCAGTGCGGAAACTCCACCAGGACTTGATTGGATGAGAATTGTCCATATTTTCCTCTCAGGTACCGTAGGGGCCTCCTCGGCAGTCACCTCAGGCGTCTAGATACCAGGCACCATACTAAACTTTCTACAGTATTGACCGTCTCTGGTACCGCTGACTATATCAAGCAGCAACAAAATGGAAAATATATCATTTACATAATTCTAGCATGGTGCTACTCTATTAGAAACAAGAGAACAGTTTGGAACCAGTTTACCAATGAACACGCCCCCAGCTAAATATAACATGAAACGGCCACTGAAGGACGTTAAGAACGGGACTCCGTTCCCAATCTAGACTTCGATCGATGGAGAATAGGCGCGCAATGGTCAGGATCAAAATAGATACAGAAAAAAAAATTGTACCCTCCATACCCAACGTCCATCTAGCCCTAGAATAGAAACAAAAAGAAATTCCGAAGCCATGAGAGTATCAACTGATAGTTAAGCGCCACCCCGAAAAATCAAGCTCCCCAATCGTACCATACATACTCCTGAAATGCCCAAAAATTGAAGACAAAAAAAAAGGTCCGAAACCTGGCTCAACACTTAACCCTATCGCAGGTACATATCCTGGCGCAAGGGGGATACCCCATTAATTATCCCAGTCAAAGCGCCGCTAATGAGACCACAACCCTTAGGTAGTATTCCAGGAATGCTAATTTAAGAAATGACGGGCGTTCTCCCAGCAAGGGTTTGTTCGGTAGTTCCGTGGGTCGAGACTCTTGATTCAACCGCGTCGCAGGATAGTAATTTACAACCCTAGAGCCTTATTTTCTCGAAGTTGATACGTCTATTCGAGTCAGAATTTAGATTCGGCCGGAACCGTGAACGTGACGTGTGATTGATGCATGCATCAGGTGGGCATTTTTAGAAGCCCTAGTTGGATGTCATAGCTGATGACACCTGCCGTAGCATTCTAGGGGATGGTGCAGGTGTATTTGACCCTGTTAGATTTACAAATGAATTTTTTGCAACAACAACGACAAGTGAGAAAGAAACATATATAAGATCTCCATATATACACACCAGATCGCTGAAACAACAGTATACTCGAAAGCACCACCCGCTCAAAAAGCAACGTAACTTACACATAAAAACCATAATATAGACATAGTCTGCGCCATAGCCCGTGAAATCAATTGATGTACATGAGATATCATCAGAAAGAACGGCTTATTTACAAACAATCACATGAACCCCCAAACGCTCTCTTGGCATCGTGAACATAAATAGCATGATCCCCCTAAGTATGTACTTTCAATAGGGGATAAAGTCAAATTTCATTCGATCTGTTATGGTCAGATACAATCCAATTTCAGGAGACCAGTAAGAAGACGTACCAAGGAACTGGCTCCAACCTTCGTTCTCATCAAGTTGACTCGCCCAATATTGCTCCAGAAATTTCAAAGTCTGTAGCACATTCGGCACTCGGATCGTGTCATGTAAACATGAAAGCAAGTGGCGAACTTTCTCTCGGTCTTCATCATCTGCCTCACAGCCCGCAATGAATAACGGTGTGGTGAGCATTGTCCATGGACTGAGTCCAGCCGAGGGCCCAATCTGAGCTGTGCAGTCCAGGATCTTCTTGACAGATTCCTGAACCTCCGGCGACGATGACGGCGTTTTCCTTAACCGACGATGAATTTGAATGAGCGCGCTGTGCTGGAACGCTTCATTGCAAAGCATGAACTGACGAACGCACTCGCTTGACAACACTTCCGCTACCCCCGGGTAGAATGCAGGCTGCGAGCAAGCTTTTTGATCCATTAGGCGCCGAACTGATGACTCGAGGACTGCAGCTTCATGGTAGATGCTGGGTTCCTCCCCGTGTGCTACGTTACTGCATCGTCGGTTCGGGTGACTTCGCCAAGCAGCTGCTCCTATCTCGCGAAAGATCGCCGAGAGGCTAACCGTAAAACCCCAGTAATCGTCAAGATAGTCAGGAGAGTCTTGCTGGTTGATAGTGTTCAAGCTGGTTTGGCCCGCAACTTCACCAATCGGTGGCCCATTGCCTGTCAACGCAGTGAGCGATACAATCGAACGGTACCACCGATCTAGATACCTTTTGAACCCATCTGACGACCGTGGCGACAACGCTCCTCTATTATCACAAGAATCCATCAGAGCCTTAGCCCCCTCAATGTGGGCTCTCCACGAGTTGGGATGGATGGCGCCCGAATGAATCTCTGCGAGGCAGAGGGTTCGCGCAGTCGCTAGCAGCGCATCCGAGCCCTTGACACTCGGGTCCTGAAGTTCCACCCGAAAATGTTCCAAACTGAGAGCCATGAACCGTGCTATTTCTGGTGCTGATTTGACATTTTCGGACTGATTATGTAGCGCTTCTAGGTGGATCGCTGATAAAGCCATCGTCGCATAGAGTAAGGACGGAGTTTGGAGGGCCATGGGGACGAGCATCTGGCAGATGTCTCTTTGCATGTTCGAGTGACAGGCGGTAATTTGCGAGGCATCATTGAGGAAGTGGTGAAGTAGAGCCTTTTGGTCCGCCGACAACGAGGTAAATGGATCGACAGATCGGGTCAGAGCCAGAGATTCAGGAGGGGGAGGTGAAGCTTTCGTAGTGTAAATGAATTCGCCAGGAGAGTATTCTAGATGGAAGACATTAGACAAAAGTGGTTTCCAGAACTTAAAAATGTAGCCCAGTACTACTGAGTAGTAGTAACCCACCTAGTTTCTGCATGCCCCCGTGTCCCACACAAGCCCCGAACCTCGAGCGCGAAAATGCCCTTCCTCCCCACTGCAGCTGCATCGCATATCGGCATTGCGCCCCGGCCGTCTTGCATCGTCCACATGTCGGACGCTGTTCATCACATTTTTGCCGTCGGGCTTTACATCGCTTGCAACCGGTGAAAGATCGAGACATGGGCTCGGACCTGGTGTGGCTGATTCTGGTTCACGGCTTTTCCTTCCCTTTTTTTTTTTCTTTTCCCGTTACTTTGTCGGGAACCCTCCCCCTTTTACTTACCTCAGTTGTTTCTGATGGGAAACCAAGGATTTATCCTCTTTTGTATGGAGATCTGCCTTTTGGTCAACGAATATAAAAAGACAATATTTTGGCGAAATATTGGCTCCCTGTGCGCAACGAGAGAGCGATACTAATCCCCGTGGAGGGTCTGTCATTCGTATCGGTGGGAATGGAGATAACGGACCTGCGGAGTACTGTATAGCGGCCGATCATTCAGGCGAAAGATCCACCGGAGGGTTGTGACTAGACTGTATAGGATATGTATAGAGAGATCGTGAAGATTGTCAGAGTGTGTCCTCGGAAATAAATTCCTTGCCGCTTGACCTGATTTTTTTTTTCTTTTGGATTCGTCAATTTAAGAACATTTTGCTAACCAATCTTTCTAATGCGGGGTACAGAGACTAAGTCTTTAATGGTTCCGAAAGTATCACAAACGGAAGCCCCGAGATCTTTACCACGAGCCGATAACAACCCGTTGGGACGGATATTTAATGGCATACTTGACCGCATTCCAGACAACTGGCATGTTCTTCTAGAACAAAAGAAGAACGAACTTATGGATAGTTTATTTATCCCACAAATCACACCGCTAAATGCACAATAGTACTGTCACCCAGCCGATATCCGCTGCGCAATCAATACAATGCAGCTTATTATCTCTATATCGGCCAAGTCGAAAAGCAAGCAAAGAACTAACAAACATCGGGTAATATAATCACAGGAAAAGACCGTTTTATGAGGACTGTTTAATCGTCAAATGTATACCGGAGCCACTCTCCTACTGCCCGCAAGCTCTCCCATCGGACCGATTCATCTTTGTCGGCCATCAACTCCATGACTCGTGTCTTCAATCCCAACTTCTCCAGCTGCGTCCGTCGTCCCGGCAGCTCCTTCACCAGGTGTCCCACATCATTGCAGGCAATCGCGAGGACCTGCTTGTCGTTGTCCCACTCCTTGGAGATAATCTCGGCTAGCTTCTTAGGAAGGGCTCCATTAGCATCATCCAGGATGCGTCGGGCGTTGTCCTTCCAGAATGTAGGGTTACGATGCGGTGGCGACCAGCGGAGATGACCCGACTGCAGCTCTGCCGCATATTGGTCAAACGTGGTTTGCGTCTTGGTATACTCATCCAACATGTCCGACAGGGCCTTCAGATCCTCAAGAAGATCGGAATCGGTCAAGTGACGACCAGAGAGGGTCGAAAGAAGGGCGGGGATGTGGATAAACACTGCGACCGGTAGTAGAGTGGTACGGTTGGATGAAAGAAGGTTGTTGAGAGTTGCGAGAAGAAGCCGTGTGGTTTTCTCTTTCGGAGAAAGGCGCAAGAGGTAAGTGTACAGCTGAAGGAACTCGTAGTCCCTATGAACATCAGTATAAACTCGGTCGTAGCGCTAGCCAGTCAAGAAGGAAGCTACATACTCTTGAAGTTCGTCTCCAATTAGCGCGCCTTCGAAACTTAGCTGCCAAAGAACAAGAAGAACTCGATACAGAAGCTGGAGCCCAACACCGCCGGAGAGACCTGGCTCGATCGCCCGCGAACTGCCAGCCAGGGTGCTTGAGTTTGTATCTTTTCCCCCTGTCGCCGCATGTAGGATCTCGATTAAGGGATCAACCGTTTCTCTTCTCTGCTTCCAGAGAAGTTCCCGAGACCTGGAGGTCCGAAGCAATGCCGACAGCTCCTGGACTCCGATATCTTGTAACCCGCTGTCCTGGTTCTGGGTCAGGCTGGACAGGTAAGTAAATAGCTTTGGAAGCGCCTCTTCATCTCGCGCTGCAGGCTTGGACGAAGAAACAAGACTGATGGAGACAAGGTTGGTCAAGAAGGTAGAAGTGAGCAGCGGAATAGGGTCCTCGGCATTTGTCGAATGACGCAAGAGGGGAAGGAATGGCTTGTAGGGATCGGGATGCGCGACGAGGGCAGACGACAGGGCCGGAACATCTACAGAATCAAGCATCCAGGTCAGCATGGTCTTTCAGCTATCGCGCCCAATTAGGGATCGGACATATGCCTACCATTGATCAAGTCCGCTGCCAGCACCAGGATATATTGTACAATGTCGGTCCTCCTCGAGGCGGAGTCAAGAACGCTTTTGGCGTCAGAACTTCCAGAAAGCAGGCTAACATAGCCCGGAATATCCCCTTCAACAGTCTGGCGTCTCTGTTCTTTTCGGACCTTATCCACTGCCTTGATCTTCTTGAGATGATCATCGGTGATGTTACCAGCGCGCACTGCACCTTCCCATGGGATAGGCCGAGCTCGGATGTTGTTCTGTAGAGAACTGAGGTAAGTGGGTGGCTCCAGAGGCATGGTCGACATAGTTCCGGTGTTGCAGGGTAGATATGGAGCCTACCCGGAACAGAGATAAGGGAAATAAACGGAGAGTTGTGCTTAGGGGATGGAGAGGAGAGGGAAGAGGAGGAGGGCTGGAATCTAAGTTGGAGTATGATGATAGGGTGTACGGATAGAGCAAAGCTCCGGTGTTCACGTTATTCCCCATCCCAACGCCAAGACCCATACTAAACCCCATTCAATCAGTAATCTCTCGTTCATGCCGCTCTCGTCCACGCAAGCCTGTCACAGTGATCGGGGTTCGTATTTCCTGCTACGTGGTTGCTTTGCACTTGATTTACTCTTGCTCTCGGTTTCATGCTTTTTTTTCATATATCTTCCAGTCTCTCGTTTCAGCCTTCGTTATATCTTTCCACCCCACACTCATTTCCCCGCAGAAAAGTTAAGAAACGTCCCTCGGCCTGAGTCCGCTTACTCTACGTAACGACAGACGAATTTCAGACCACAATATCACCATCAGGGACTGCTGCCTTTCATGCCAAAGGGCCAGTCGGAATCGCTGCTAGAAGTGGCTAATTCTAATCCGTGAATCGAACATCTCCGATCGCATTTTCACAATGGCGCAACCAAGGTGGAAAGTTGGCTCTTTTCTGCAGCAAGCTGTCGCCGGCGTTGAATCGAAACTGGATCTGATCCTGGCCGATGAGGAACAGCGCCAACAGTTGGGTTCGAAACCCAACTCGCAGACGAAGGAACAGACTGGCAGTATGCTTTCTTCGATCCCATTTGAACCTTTTTCTCGTCTTGTCGCATACTAACTGGTCTAGGCCTTTCGCGTAGTTCATCCAATGCGCGGAGGAACGATCGCCTTCAGGAACGCTTGGCTAGGGCTGTCATCGATAAAAGAACAGCAGGTAGTCCTGCTTCCCAATCCTCGAGCCGGGTCTCCTCTCCCGTTACCAGTCCGATCTCGGGCAATGGCGCGCGATTGAGCATGGACATTGAATCAATTCTTGGACCTAGCGATGGGAATCTAGACGAACCTTCACAGAACCTTGCCAATGAAGATTCTCCAGTAGCAGCCTCTAGACCAAGCCAGGACAGCAGTTTACCACGAAGCTCAAACGATATCGCCACTTCTGCTGCATCCAACGATGATTCCGAGCCGCAAGAGACTGATGCGGAGAGAATCACAGAAGTTCCACATCAGAATGGCATCGAGCCAAAGCTACAGGCGACCGAAGCCGACAAACCACGCACTTCGAACGAATCTGTTCAGAAGACTACGGGTAGTCTCATCGACACCGTCGAGCATGTCTCCAACGGCAACGGCAACGATAAAACGGTCGCCGAATTACAGATAGAACACAAAGAAGCTGAGTCACGTTGGCAAGAGGAAACGTTTGGATACATTGAACGGATTGACGCTTTGCAATCGAAGTTGAAGTACCTAGCCAAGGAAGCTGCTGAGTCCGCAAAGAAAGCGGCGGCGGCGGCAGAGCCTGGAAGTATGGAGAGGCAGCTTCGAGAGAAGGACGAGAAAATTGCGTTGTTACTTGAAGAAGGACAAAAACTTTCAAAATCTGAGATGAACCACCGCACAGCAATCAAGAAGCTTCGACAGCAATTAGCGGAGAGCTCGAAGATCCAGATTGAGAACCAGAAGAAAACTGACAAACTAGAAAGAGACTTGGTCAGCGCCGAAGTTAGGGCCAAAAGGGCTGAAGCCGCCGAAAAACGAACCAGTGAGTCATTGTCATCTCAGGCGAAAACATCCCGAGATCTCGAAGCGGTCACAGCTGAGCGAAATGCGTTGAGTCAAACTGTCCAAGAAATAAAAAGTCAACTTGCCAGAGCTGTTGCGCGGGCTGAGGTAGCTGAGGCGAAAGCTCAGTCTGATGCCCTGGAGCAGGAAAAGCGCCGAACTGCCAAATTGGAAGAGGAACTGGCAAGCACTAAGATTGAGCGTGATGAAAACGAGGAGAGGTTCAAGACAGAGATAAGCGGTCTCAAGAATACCATCGAACAAGAGAAGGAAAAGGCACGAATGCTAGAGGCCGAATTAAAGAGCGAGCAGTCTGTCTTGGAAAACAAGATGGAGTCTCTCCGCTTCAAAGCCGAAGAGGCTTCATCAGGGGCTACCGGTGATGCTCAAGCAAAGCTTTTACGTCAGATCGAGACATTACAGACACAATATGCCGTTGCCAGCGAGAATTGGCAGACGTTGGAAGGCTCGCTGCTTGCGCGCTTAACGAATGTAGAGAAAGAACGGGACGAAGCCGCGCGCCGAGAAGCAGAGCTGCGGCGGAAAGTTCGGGAAGTGGTAAGAATGATTTGACCTGACTCTTAACCTATGTGAACAATCAGACACTAACCTCTATTTCCAAAGAATCTCAAAGCTAAACGGGCCGAGGAGGATGTTGAGAACGCCAAAGAGGTCGAGCATGACCTTGAAAGCAAACTTGAGGAACGTATGCAAGAGCTGCAGAAGTTGGAGCAAAAATTTCGAAAAGCTGCGGACGACCTAGTCTCAGCACAGAAAGATTTCGCTGAGCAGAAGAAGGTGTGCGATGCAACATGGGCGCAAAAACTGGAGGAAGAGCGAGCAAAATTGCGCGAACAGGCTCTCCCTCCTGCCGGTTTCCTCCAGCAACAACGGACAGAGTCGCCGGTGGCATACAATCGTAGACCGAGCAATCTAGACACTGTAGGTCCTCTGTCCGACTACCGATCGAGTCGTCGGTCCTCGACGTTACCCCCGGCGTCGCCAGAAGTGGGCACACCGACGCGACAGAATTCATTCCCTACATCCAACTCTGGCCTCCTCTCCCCTCCAGCAATTAGCGCGTCCTTCTCGCATTTTGGGGAAACTCCTTCAATCTCTTTCGAGCCAGAAGAGTTCTCCGCCAGGTCGGGCACGCCTTCCGCTTATGGTGGGGCGCTAACCCAAAACTCCCGTGGAATTAACGACATCATTTCTGAATCTACGGTTGGTGCCGGTCCATCGGTTCAGTTGGTGGAGCGCATGAGTGCGACGGTACGCCGGCTCGAGAGCGAACGAGCTGCGACGAAAGATGAGCTCGCTCGTATTGTAAGCCAACGCGATGAAGCCCGGCAACAGGTTGTGGATCTGATGCGGGAATCCGAAGAGAAGAAGGAAACCGACGCCCGAGTCCAGGACCTAGAGAAGCGGCTTGCAGAGCTGGACGAGCGTTATCAGACTACACTTGAGATGTTGGGTGAAAAGAGTGAGCAAGTGGAAGAGCTCCAGGCTGACATTGCTGACCTCAAGAAGATCTACCGCGAGTTGGTGGATAGTACCATGAAATGAGGGTCTATTGGCATCTCTTGCACAAATAATCTATTTTCCTTCTGTACATATTACATGCCGGAGCATTTGGTACCTCTTAGACGATGCTATGCGAGACAGGACTTCTCAGAAAAGAAATATAATGGCTCTTTTGATTGTTAATTTTGAAACAGTATGATGAGCATTAAAAGGCTTGGGGTATTCATAACCACGTATCACTTGGCGTATTCCTTGAAAATATTTACTCAAAGTTATGCTCCTGGATGTAATCAACTTAAATCTCTATACCCTCCATCTCAGCAGTTTGCCGAATGTAACTCCGGACCTTGACGAGAGTCAGTATCATAATAGCTGGAGGGGCGGAAATAGGAATACAAGAAGCAAAAAAAAAACAAACAAACTTACACTTGCATCCGGTGCCATATCGATAGCAAGGACGCCATTTATATCCTTCTTGTCCGTCTCAGCACCAGCCTTAAGCAATGTTATCGCCGCTTCGCCGTGACCTTCAGAAATGGCATGATGCAAAGCAGTCAGACCGTCCATATCCGTAGCGTTGACAGGACTTTTCCCATCCTGGAGAAGGACTTTAATAATAGGCGTGGAACCGATTGCGGCAGCGCGATGAAGCGCTAGTTGACTGCGTTTATCTTTTACTCTGGCGCTGCATTTGTTGGCTATCAAGGTGCGCACAGTGGAAAGGTTGGCTTTGGAGGTTGCGAAGTGGAGCGCATTCTGAATGTGAATGCAATATTAGTGAGTCAGATCATGTCCAATTGGCTGGGCTGCTGACGGACCTGGCCTGAGTTACTTTTAACATTTACATCTGCCCCTTTCTTTAGTAGCATGTCGATGATGGGGTCTCCTTCGGCATTCTTTAGACTGGCCGCGATCATCAATGGGGTCCAGCCTGAACCATCCTGTGGGAAAGAGTGAGTGATTTGATCGTATACGACCGATACTGCTAGCAAAAAATAGTGGAAGCTCACCTCAACATCTGGATCGAAGTGCTTGTTGGATAATAGCAGCTCCACGATAGGGAGCCGATTATATGATACGGCCCAGTGGATGGGTAGACGCTCGTCGTCATCTTTGACAGCCGCGAGCTTTGGGTTCACCTACGAGCCATCAATATAAGCATCGATAGCGTACGCCCAACATATGCGACTTCACCAACAAGACCAGGAACGGGCGATGGGCAGTTCCAGATGGTGCGGGGCAGCTACCCGGAGCACTTACGTTCAAGAGAGATTCTGCCGTCTGGGCTGTCAACTGTTAGTGGCTATTGTATCATAACACGCCATAAAGATGTACTCACTCTTGCCCTCTCGGGCAGCCTCGTGCAGAGGGAATTTAGCGTCATGTTGAGGATCCATGTTGAGCTGATATAGAATTCATAGATCCGGATCGGAGAGCTGCTCACGATAAGATTGAAGCTATTGGCGGAGGGGAAGCTTTCCCGTCGACACCTGATACATACCTTAAAGCCTCAGGCAGAACGGCAGCTCTCCACCAAAAGTCAAAAAAGGAACCGCAACCATCTTGAATCTCCGACTCGTCATCGGCGGCCCTTTCACTTCCAACTATTCTTGCAACCAATTCCTTGTCGGCTTCCCTTCGCTACGATCATTCTCGAATGAGGTTATCATTTGGCGTTCTCTACAACTACCGTGAGAACTCCTCTGCCCGGAGTTCAGGACGCGACCGACACCTCCTTTCGTCTACCTTTCCACAGGAAGCGATTCGAGTAATCCCATAATCCATTTACGATCATATTTACGACCTTAAAGCTCCTACGAACATGGACATCATTCAGTCAACTACGCCGGAGGAAGCCGTGCGCAGGTCCGCGAAGAGCACTGCTGAACTTTTCGGCGCGGATTACCTCATGGTCACACCCTCAACCGGAGATGGATCGATTGGCCTTTCATACAGACGAAAAGCGGAGTATGAGGATGTAAAGGAACTTCCTCCACTCCTAGCAGAGAAGCAAGCCAAAGCAGCAGCTGGGCGCACGAAACGTCCCAAGATTCAAGGGCAATCGCAGGCGGCCGCGGATGGTAGCGGCGCCTCAATGGCCTTGGTGAAGAAAGCTCCCGGCGCAGCTGCTGGTGGCGTTGGTGGTGAGGACCAGCCTAAGAGTCTGATCCAGCGACCCTCCGCGACGCGACAGCAGAAACCTGAATGGCACGCGCCCTGGAAGCTGATGAGGGTGATTTCTGGACATTTGGGATGGGTGCGGAGTCTGGCGGTGGAGCCGAATAACGAGTGGTTTGCTAGTGGTGCTGGTGATCGGACGATTAAGATTTGGAATCTGGCGACTGGTGCTCTGCGCCTGACTCTTACGGGTCATATTTCTACCGTTCGCGGGCTGGCTGTGTCTCCCCGGCATCCTTATCTTTTCTCGTGTGGAGAGGACAAGATGGTGAAATGTTGGGATTTGGAAACGAACAAGGTCATTCGTCACTACCATGGCCACCTCAGTGGTGTGTACACGCTTGCTCTGCATCCTCGCCTGGATTTGCTGGTTACTGGTGGTCGAGACGGTGTCGCTCGAGTCTGGGATATGCGAACAAGAAGTAATGTCCACGTCTTGTCTGGCCACAAGGGGACAGTCGCCGATGTCCAATGCCAGGAAGCCGATCCACAAATCATCACCGGATCACTGGACGCTACCGTCCGTCTCTGGGATCTTGCAGCCGGAAAGTCAATGGGCGTCTTAACCCACCACAAGAAGGGCGTGCGAAACCTCGCCATTCACCCTCGCGAATTCACATTCGCCAGTGCCAGCACAGGAAGTATCAAGCAATGGAAGTGTCCGGAGGGGGCCTTCATGCAGAACTTCGAAGGTCACAACGCCGTCATCAATTCCCTCGCAGTGAACGAAGACAACGTCCTCTTCTCCGGTGGCGACAACGGCTCCATGTCCTTCTGGGACTGGAAGACCGGATACCGCTTCCAGTCCATCGATACCATGGCTCAGCCCGGTTCTCTCGACGCCGAGGCAGGTATCATGGCTTCTACTTTCGATCGCACTGGCTTGCGTCTGATTACCGGTGAGGCAGATAAGACCATCAAGATCTGGAAGCAGGATGAGGAGGCAACACCTGAAACGCACCCTGTGACTTGGGCTCCTACTCTTGGCAGACAGAGGTATTAGATTATTGTTGGTTGGACGTCTGTCATCTTTATACCCTTCATCATCTGGTCTGGATCTGAATATAAGAACCGGGCATGTTCACTTCACGCACTTATGGAGTTTAGCGTTTGAGATGTACTGTTTGTTGTCTGTCTGACTCGTACTGGGATTTGGTAGGATTTATAAAAGGATTCCTTTTTCTATTCATTTTTTATCTGTATCATATTAAGCTTAAAACAGCCCGAAACATGCTCAATTTACGCCATTAATCTTTGTCAATTCCTAGCGATCGTAGTTACGGGTTTAACCTGGATAGATGGCTTGACGCACAAATGGGTATCATTGTTCGATAAATAAATGACCTGCATATAATACCTTCAAAGGATATGGACCAAGATCTTAGGGTACTTCTAGTATACATTACCCAAATAAAGAATAATAGAGCAGAGGATGCCGGTTCGAATGTCCGTTTTGCCCACCGAGGCGCGGTTACTGATCAGTGCCCAGCCCTAACCCCTTTGCTTCGATGTCTTCCCGGAACGCAGCCCTAACATCTTCAGCTGCGACCCTTAGTCTAATTTTTCCACTCCTGTCTCCTCTGCTCGGAATAGCAGCACTTCCCAAGGGTCCTTTCGTCGCTGGCCCGTGCTCCAGGGCAAGAATCCCAGAGCTCATGAGCTCCATCGCAGCGAAGCCTAGGGCACGTACGCGGGCACCGCTGCCACCGCTAAGTAAGTATTCTTTGATACCCGCACCAGCTGCGCCTGCAACGGCAACGGCAGCGTCGGCAATTCGCTTCGCTTCATCGAGTACATCACCGAAGGTTGATTCGCTGATACCAGTTCTCTTCACACGAGCCAAGAGAGCGGCAAGGAAAAGTTTTGCGGAGAGCGGAAGACAGCGAAGGGATTGCTGTAGCGGTGTTGAAGTTGCTTCCTGGATGGCTTGCTTGATTGTGGCAATGGTGACACGTCCTGAGGGCTGTTTATGTGGTGGATTCTTCTGAGGCGATTGGGCTTTGTGATGCTTGTTGGTGGATCTCTCCTTTCTTGCGGGAGTCTTGCTGGGTGTTGGGGGCAGGGACTCGGTTTCGTCTGCATTTGCGTCATCCGGGTTTGAGTCCTTTATTGCCACCTCGCTGGCCTGTTCGGCAATTTCTACTGCTCGACGGCAGATATCCAATGCGCGCCGAGCATCTCCACTGACAGCGGCCACCTTCCGGCTCGCGAATTGTATAGCATCCGCATCGACTATGTTTCCTGGGACGTTGGACAAACGGGTGGTAATGATTTCCATGAGGTCTGTGTGTTTATAGCCAGGGAATGTGATACGTGTTAGACCAAGACGGCTGGAAATTTTGTTGCTAAGCGTTCGTTCAGGCAAATCCATGGTGTTTGCGACAGCAAGCACGATGAGGCGCGAGTGGCGAAGGGCAGGCCAGTTAAAGAAGTTGTACATCACAGACTGGTTTTTAGTCACCAACTGATCAAGTTCATCCATAAGGACGACGCACGAGACCCGTCGAGGTGATGGATGCGAAAACTCTCTTTCAAGAAGGTCGAGCGCATGAGAAGGGGACACCCTATCGCCTTTCAGAGCTTCCCAAAGTAATGAGTAGGATTGATGCGGATCAGTGACTTTCATGCCATTTATTTCGACGAATATGAAGTCGTCCATTTCTTCTGCCAGCACGGCCGAGTTCAACTGTGTGACCACCTCACGGACGGTTGCTGTCTTGCCGGTTCCGGGTGTGCCCGAAATATAGATGCAAGTTCCCGTCCCTTCCATGATAGCAGCGCTGAGATGGTTGTAGACGGTGTCGAATTCAGCCTTCCGACATGGCAATGAGGTAGGAACGGTGGATACATGTAGTAGAGTTCGTGCTTGGCGATATGGGGAAGCAAAATGGGAAGGGGGGAGTACGCGAGTACCCAGCGGCGTAAATTCAAGGGGTTTCTTGACGACAATTCTGTTTTAATTGCAATCAGCTTCGGCGTTCCTTGCTTCTAATCTGATATGTGTCACATACCTTTTATGTGTTGGGGTAGTCAGAGCCTTCTGACGTCGCGACTGTGGCGTGGCATTCATGGGGGCCAACTTCTGTCGTTTTCTCGGTGTTACAGGTGTGAAGTCATCGTCTTCTTTTTCCTTGACATCGAAACACTAGTTATGCATGTCAGTATCTGTGAGTATACAACCCAAGGTTGGGAACAAGCTCACATCGTCATCAACCTGCTTTCGCTTCTTAGCCTTTTTCAGTCCGTCCTTGATCATGTCCACGAGGTTGAAGATCTTATCCTCTTCATAAACTTCCTCCCAGATGAATTCTTCAGTGTACCTTCCCTGAACTTGGTTCACGCCTCTGCGGCATACAATACACTTGTTATATTCAGCCAATTCATCCTTTCCTTTCGGCGGAGCGCCATTCGGATATTTGGCGAAAAAAGCATCCTTGGACATGACTGTTGCTTTACCACTAATTGAAGAGATTGGGTTGACATTAAAATCTGCGGTAAGATACTGCTCATTGGGTAAAGCGTCCGCTCGTCTTTTATTCCTTGTCGACATGAACTCGTCCGGTGAAGCGAACCACATGATGTTGGCAGACTTGACCATCTCCCCGTCCGCGTCGTCCTCCTGCTCCAAGAACTCTGTGATAATTCCCACCCAGTCTTTGCCGGGCTCCGGGGACTTGAGCAGCATGACCTGACCCAATCTGCATTCAAACGAGCCCATACGGGCACCTATGATTGTTCGTCGGGGTTTTGCGCCAGGCCGAGAAGAGCGCCTCCGGCTCGACCTCGGTGTGTCCTCTGGAGCTTCCGCCACAGCCTCCTCCTTATCCTCATCAGCATTCACATCATATATCCATTCCCATGGAAGGTCTTCATCGCCAAGTTCGTCATCCGAATCGTCACGGATAATGCCTCCCTTGGTCATCCATTGTTGGGCCTGTTTGCGCGCATTGCGCTTGCCAGACTGCAGTGCCTCATTCTCATCTACATAAGCTGGAGCCATTTGCTTCACGAACAGACTGAACAGTTGGTGGTAAAAATGGTTCGGCTGTGGGCAGTTGAACGGCAAACAACAGAGGGTTGAAAATGGAAAGAGAATCAACGCGTCCAGATGCGCGCAGTCCACTTTAACCCAAGTTGGGTTTAGCGCAATATGACCTAGCTTTGTCCAATCAGAACCATGAACTAGATCTATACTTTGATTCCAGTACTAATTAAGGAATTTTTTTAATAAAAAAAATAGAAGAAAGGAAATTCATACAATAATAAGATTGATTCTTAAAAAATAACTTACCATTTCATTAAACTTAAAATTATTATTCATGTTTACTGTGAGTTCTATTGGAGGATGATTTACCAAACAAGTAGGATCATGTCCTCGGAAATGCAACATCCGTGAATGCACATGCCCGTCATTCCTCGTTTGATGCTGCAATGTTTCGGAGCGACCGTATTATCTTCACAAGGTACATTGGGGTACACTAGTGGACTGTGTTTGACTCAAACAAAAAGGAAGTCACTGGACATTGTGTTCCGTGACCATACCCTTCCCACACCCTTCCTATATCCATCCTCTACACTTTCACTTTCCCTTTCCCTTTTGTTTCCATTCCTCAGTTATCATTTTAGTGATCAAAGACCACATTTTATTATCTATAACTCCCTTGGTTCCGGTCCAAACCACTAATCAACCTCTCATCCTTCTCTCATTCCACTGTTAGCTTCAGCTTACACAGTTCTCACCGTTTCATGGACTGCTCTTTGTTGTAGGTTGCAGCCGCGTCAGATTTGCCACATTCTCTTATCTAGATATCCTTTATTATTCCTAAAGTTCACTTTTGAAGAGAAATGGAGTAAGTTCATTGATAATAGACACTTCGTTATATACTTGCTAATACTGTCGCAGCCATGAAACTTCAGGAGCTCAAGGTAAGAAAGATGTCCCTGTAGGAGAATCTAGACCTGTCTCCTACCTTTTATCTCATAAGAGACTGTCAGCATTGGCCTGATTCTCTTGCATATAGAATGGACATTACCAGGCTATGGACGATTCTCGTCGAGAAAGCCTGCGCCGAGGGCTCGAGCGGTGACCAATCAAGCTGGCACATCATTGTCCAAGACTGCTGCCCGAAATGAGACACAGAAGAAACCACAGACTTCGTATGCTGCGGTTGCTGCAGCGCCTGCAGTTAATACCTCTGTGCGTGCTAGAGGCACACCGAGGGCAACTAGGGGACGTGCACGGGGTAGAAGGGTATACTCAAAGGTCACAGCCTCGCGCCAGTCCAGTCATCTTCTCCGAGACCCTCCTGCTAAATCAAAGTGGAGATCTGGAAGTGCTCCTTCTGGTGAGTAATTCTCTTCTTTCATTGTAGAATCACTAACACGCTCTTTTCCGCAATACTGAAGATGTCGTCAATTTACCTGCTGCTTTTGGCACTTTTAAATATGAGTAAGTACTACCTCGAAGTCCCCACAACCAATGAGGATGTTCATCATAATTTGTGCACAGATTCTCCGGTGCAGCAAGGTCATCAGCTTTAGCAAAGACACCCTTGGGTGCCCAAGGTCGTCATGAAGTCTTCGAAGACATCAGTCAGAAGACAGGGGCCTACGTAAAACCGCCTTCATATACAGATAAGGTAGGCTAACTAGCAGTCCAATATCAGCAAGCGATAGTGTACTAACCCAATGCAGATCATTCATATATGGGGAGAACCACCTGAAGTGGCTTCTGCCAAAGACATGATTCAAAAGCTCATTGTCAAATGCAACAGTTTTTCTCTGTCACAGAAGAAAAAGACGGAATGGGCAAGAATCAATGCCTACAGTGCGAATAAAGAGATGGGCGTTGACTTGAAAGAAAGGTGTGAAAACATGCTTCTGGATCTGAGAAAGGAACCAGAGTCAGCTTCAGCTTTCCCGGAGCAGGTAAGCACATTACAATTTATAACCTTCATACTACCTCAATTCTGACAATTCCTTCATTTAAGCTATTCTTCTTGTGGCCGAAGGACGGACCAAGACTCAAACAGTCCCTTGGAGAACAGTTGGAAGCTCTTGATATCATTCGAGCAAAATTCGGTTGTCACATCTTCCTCCCCAAGGACCTTCCAGATTACATATGCGCCCTTGGTCACAGCTATGACACTATGAAGCAAATCGTACAGCTTCTTAGGACTAAGTGGAGTGAGACCGTCGCCAATAGCCACGTTAGATCGAAAGTCTACATTGTGGAGCCTCCGGTGGCCTTCAGAGACACGATTGTAGTGGAAAACCACACTCACTTTGGAAAGGCTATTCTCCGTGGAATCAAGGTGGAGGGCGCTCAGTTAGAGCAATGGCATAATCGAGGTACTTTGATACAGACGAAGAACAATGCGCGGATTTTGGGCGCCATTGAAAGATCTTTACAAGGTGTTTGTTTCGTCCGCGGACACTTACGTATGCGTGTCAATATTGGCTCATTCGTACTTGATGAGTATCGTATACCCAAGGATGACAAACCCTCGTATGGCTTCGAGGAGTTCAGAGAGATGCTGTTGCATGAGCAAACTAAGGGCCGTTTGGTTCCAGGGTATATACTCCCTCTGTTTCACTTGACCTGACTGCTAAATTTCTACGAATAGCTTGCAAGTTGGTCAGAATGAGCTTCTGGCCAGATGTTTCAACGCCACCGATCTCCTTGAGCCCTACGAAAGCATATCCCGTTCGTTAGAAGATGCCGAGCGGGCATATTCCGTGAACTTTGAGTTTTTAGGTTCGAACAATGCTCTACTGCGTCTCGAAGCGGAATTTGCCAAAAGCCCTGGCGCACAGGAATATGAGATTACTCAACGGCGGTGGCTTAGACCTCGCAAAAGTGGCCAGTCGATCGATAAACGACCGCCCCTACAGATTGGTGTCATTGACTTCGAAAGGTGAGCCCCTTGTATATATTATACACCCAATCAAACTAAGTCCTTCATAGAGCAGACTGGCAGCTCGAGATCAAATCTCTAGAGTTCCACGAAACATCTTCCATTGACACTACATTGAAATCATTCTCACACTCTATTGGCTTCCGGCGCACAGCTACGGTAAATGATATTTCTGCAAAGCCTCAGAGGAAAGTGCTTTTCCCAAAATCCGCGCCAGTATCCAGATTTGTGGAAAAAACCTCCATCCGATATCGGCTGAAAGGAACGAAATACATACTTGAGATAGCGAGGTACGATGAATACAGCCGCTTGAAGGTGGAGGCTTTCCCAGGACACTCCCCAGCTACAATAAAAGGCGATATTTGCGAAGTCCCTTCTACTTCCTGGGGTGCATCCATATTCAATTCCAGTTGGGACAACTTGATGGGAGAGCAAGCTAACCTGCCCGTTGGACATTCTGCACGGTACAATCCAGATCTTAACAGTTTCTTCCCTCCAAATGGATCATCAGATTCAGGCGAAAAGTGCGCGGGATTCTGGGATTTCGTGTGCTTAGTGAAGCGAGTTGCGGAGATTCTTGGTCCGGCACGGCCTCCTTTCAGCTCAGAGAAAGCTGCCAGAAAGGTTCCATCGAATGTTGAGCCTTCTTCATCAGCATCCGCGGCAACCAAAAAGCAGCCGCCCTCTAGTGAATCCTCGCCTAAACTCAACGTCAAGGGCCTTGCCGGACTGTTAGATGCCGACCTTGGCACCTTATTCTAACCGAGTACAGTTGAGAGTACTGTGAGAGCAATTGGTGATAGGCACAAGCACATGGGTACCGATTTCATGCCTACAGTCTATAGTACCAAACCGGTTCGCGCATTTCTCGCGGTCTTCTAATCATGGCTCCTTCTTTGTGGAGGTCCAATTTTTGGTCATCGAACGTGTGCTTGATTTTTACATATGCCCGGAGGTCTTCGATGCGTAGAATGTTGTTCAATCGTGAGAGCAGGTTTAAGCCTACATGCGAGATTGCTGATGAATTGCCCTCCCAATACTTACTGGAACAGATGTCATTCCTCTATTATTTTGTTGACTATTTTCCGGAACTGATCATTGGTTGATCTGAAAGTCCTGCACATGCTTCTGAGAGGCGTTAACCGCCGCCTGCGGCAGCAGCGGTAGATGATCCGGCACCTTCACTAAGCAATTTTTGTCTCAGAGCTGGCGATAGTTAGCTTGCAGAACGCATACACAGGCTGAATGCGGGCTAGCTAGAGAATGATATCACGATGTGTTCAACTTACCCTCTTCGAAGAGCCTTTGCTGAGAGCTCTTTGTTTGCACAATCTTTTCCAACTCCGTGAGATTCGACTCTAGACTCTTGACCTTGTCCTCGTAGAACTGGATCGCCTGCTGTGTAGTCTTCCCGGAGTATGATCATCAGTTTCTGAAAGGTTCGAAAAGATATTGTAATAAGAAAAAATACCTTCTCAACGTAGAAACCCGTCCCAACATCCACAAGCACCTTCTCCCGATCGGCAAGCTTGCCCTTAACATACAATGAGCTCGTCAAGGGAACCAAGATATCGTCCTTCCCATCCGTCCCTTTCTTTTCAGACCCAACAACACCCTCGTTAATCGACCGCACACAATCCCTGAACTTCGACTGCGCAGCGCGCAGCTTAGCATGCGAGGACGTCAAGTGCTCCAATTCCGACGAAAGACGAGTCTGCAACGCCCGAAGCTGAGGAACAGAAAGCGAGTTGATATTAACTACCCAATAACATCCCGATTAGCTATCCTTCACGAAAACGACGACATGAGTATTCGCTGTACCTGAGCCTGGAGGAGCCTCCGATGCGGAGCTGTTTTGAGACGCCATTTGTAGTTTGTGAGCTCCGCTTTCCAGCCTTGAGAAAGATCGGGCTGTCGGTTGTAATTGTAGAAGTAAGTAGGTCTTTTTGTATGCGCCCAGAAGCTGTTTAGGGTTCCTATCAAAGGAGCGAGAAAATGGGGGTTTTCCTCGTCCGCGGCGTTGGTTTGCGGCGGCGGTCTTTTTGGATGCTCACCGCGGGGCGGGCTAAGCAGGTTGCCTTTTGGGGGTTAGAGGAGGGTGTGATTATGTAATTTGTGCTTTGAGTGGTTTTGTAAGGGTTACGCATGCTTGGCACTTTTTGATGTACAGTAGAGGGAAGTAACATATAGGGACGCAGTATTGAGCTCTGGGGGTTTGGTTTTGGGTTTTTTAAGAGTAGGAGGGAAACGTTTGGGGTTTCCCTTTGCTTGGATGTAAGGCTAACCCTGTAATTTACTCAGGTTTTCAAAGTGATTCGCTGCTTCTTCACATCTGGATAGCCCAATTTACTGGCGAATCAGAGGGACTATTATAGAGTGGGAACGCATCCAGAATTCAAAGCTAACGAACAGAAAGCACCAACACAAAGACAAGCAAAGTGAAGGACACATTAAACAGGAAAGCAGAAGAAGAACTTGCAAGAACTGAAAGCTTGTGGTTGCTGTTGTTGTCGGAAGTCGAGGACAAGAGGAAACGCCGTCAAGGACAATGCCCAGCAACAACAACAACAACAGGGCTTTCATTCTTGTCAGTTCTTCACCTCTCACCCTCAATGTCCATTAAAGTAATTAGCAAATAAAAAGCAGACAGCAGAGCAATCGACAAGAATAGAAAGCAGAACGCAAGACAGAAGAGTGAAGAAAAACTGGTTAAATGATAACAATCATCTAAATTTAAGGCCGGTGATGCTTTCATACGCTTTCCTTGGATCAAATCCCGGTCGCTGTCTGAACAAGTTCAGCATTGGGAGGAATAATTTCTCTCCCTCGAATTTAGCCACAGTACCTGCCCGCTCGGCGGCATCGTGGGCTCTGTACTGCTTCTCGACTTCCTCCCAAGTGGTCCACTTCCATTCGTAGCACTTATCCTCTTCCAAAAGCTGGCAATAACATGTTAGTTCTTATTTAACAACGGATGAACTCAGCGGGAGGCTTACTCTGGGGTCTTTTTGATCACCTTTAACCATGGCCGCTAAAAAATTGGTAGTGTAGTGCTTGCGCTCGGCTGTGAAGACGTCATTTGTAACAGTGAGGAATTCAACATTAGAGACTTCTTGACCTGTTTCCTCGCGCATTTCGCGTTCTGCGCAGTCCTCGAGACTCGACTCCTCAAATTCGATATGACCTCCAGGGAGGGCCCAGGCACCTGGCCATTCTTAGTGTGGGCTGCCAATAAGTAGAAGGGGGAAGATAGAGAGGAACAGATTGTTTTAATAGAGGAAGGCATAGAAAAGGAGATAAAGCAACATACCTGCTCCATGGGCGCCCTTTCTCTTTCCGACCACGAACTCACCCTGATCGTTGAAGGCGAACAAACTGACGCCTGTTCTGACAATGGTTTTACCCTTTGCATCTGTGCATGGCAAGACAAGTTCTATACCATCCCTATAAGCCTTTTTCCCAATAATTACGATGTTTTCCGACATGATCTTGATGAGTGTTTGATTTGACTTGAATTTGAGTGTTCAGGTCTTAGAAGAACAGGAAGTATGAGAGACTGTGATGAGTGATAGAACAGATACTAAGAATGAGAGGTGGGACTGAGGGCCGTTTTATATTGATTGTATGGGATGTAGTTACCGGTTTCGAGATTACAGCCTAAGAAGGGCCTAGGGCTGTGATCATAGGTGCCAAGGCATTTGCCCTTCAAGCCAATCAGAAGACCGTCACTGCCCCAAACTCTGTACTACCTTGGCCAAAAGATTGACTGTGCTTCATATCAGACATAAGAGACTGCACCATCAAAGAAACCTGGTAGCTGCTAAAGCGCCTTTCTTTGAGGCTCTTGCCTATTTCTCTATATATCTGAAGTCAAAGCGTCGCAGTTTACCCCGTAGCACAACGACACGACCGTGTATATTTAGTGTCTACCAGGGAATGTCCCGTTTGCTTTTTTAGAATATGGCGATTGTGGCGTGGCCTACCCCTTTGCGGCCTGAGTCTGGAACATGCTAAGGAAATCAGTAGGCATTTTTCAGTGAAATCGTTGTGGTACCCGCCGGTCAGTGGCAAACGCGCGTATTTCCGAGAATACTCTGGATAAATACATCAGTAGCGGGTAGGGAGACAGCCTTGAGGCATATCTCGTGTCACTTGTCGGAGAGGTTGCCAGCTGATAGACAGTCTGTATGTGAAGGGCTGAGAAAGACGCGGCGCAATGAGAGTGGCGTTGATTTGGATTCCGCCGCTGTATGTAGTGGTCCTTTCCTTTCTTCGGACTTCTTAAGTTCCCAGCTGATGAAGTGTTACAGAATAATAACAGTTATCCCTTGCGTTTCATCGCCTCCCCCCTGTTCTGTCCTTTGTGGTCAATAATGTAATTCTTCTAGAGTTGGGTGAGGGGAATATTATACAATTGGTCATATCTATTATACAGATGCGCAAAACCTAACTCTATAGGCGCTCGAGTAAAGACCGAATAAACTCGGAAAGTTGCTCTAGCGGCACATCTTCGCGTAGGTTGTCCAGCTGGCGGCATTGCACTTCTAATGTTTTCTGCTTCTTCCATCCCTTACCAACCACAACAATCACAGGGTAGCCGATGAGGTCGGCATCCCCAAGTTTCCATCCCATTTGCTTGTCTCGGTCGTCGAGGATGACGTCGACCGGAGATGCTGGATCCGAAGTGAGCGAATCATATATCTTCTCAGCTTCTTCCTCCAGGCCCTTCGCAGGGACAACAATGACCTCAAAGGGAGCCATTGCACGTGGCCAATTGAGACCCTTGGGGTCCGCTAGGCTGTCGGCTACCGCGGTGATCATACGCGAAACGCCAATCCCGTGGCATCCCATCTGCATAGGCACGTTCTGGGCATCCGAGCTGCCAGATGACGATTGGTCTACCATAACGGACGCCCTTAGGACTTCGCTATATCTGGTACCGAGATGGAAGGTGTGACCCAATTCAATCGCGACGTGGGTCTTCACATGACCATGACCGCATTTGACGCACTTATCACCATCCTGGACCTTAACAAGACTGAGCCCGCAGTCCGTCCCGGGGAACCGATCCAGCATGGAGTAGCCGAATTCTCCTGCCTTGCAGTCCGCTTGTTGCAGCAAGTCACCCAGTGGCGGCCGTTTATACACTCGCACCTGAGAGTCATATAGGTCCACTACACGGCAAGGCTCTGAAGACTTGTCGGATTTCACTTCAGCAGCCCACTGCTCCATCGGATTCTCTATGCTAAGGTCAAGGTCGATGCCTGCAGCGTTGGCTATTGACTTGACAGCTTGAGAGTTTACTTCTCTCTCCACTGGTTCCTGGTTTGTGCCTTGCATAGAGAATTTCGGATACCATCCTCTCAGTAGTGTCCGCTTATCTTTAGAAATCGCCATCCAGAGACCAGTAGAAATGGTTGGTACCGCTTCGGGTGGTATATCTCCGGTATCAAATCCTGATGTATGATGACTTTCGTCGTCTCCAAATCCATGGGATTTTCCATCTGCAAGCTCGTCATTATAAACAGTATCACAGCTGGTGCAGCTGATAACTGTATCTTCGCCTTTTGTGCTGGGAACGTGGAACTCGTGACTCATGTTGCCACCCATGTTGCCGGAGTCTGCGGCAGCAACCAGATAGGGTATCTTCAGATCATTGAACAGTCGCGTATAAGCAGCTTTAACAGATGCGTATGTCTTCAAAGCTTCTTCCACGGTGCAGTCAAACGTGTAAAGATCTTTCATAATGAATTCTCGCCCACGAAGTAGGCCTTGTCTTGGTCTTGCTTCGTCTCGGTATTTCCTTGCTATTTTCGAGGTGCGTCAGCAGGTAAATTCATGGTCTTTGACATGCAAACCTACATATTTGGTATACTCGCACAGGCAGGTCTCTGTATGATTTGGCGAGACTGCCCACTAGAGCGGTGATTTCTTCCTCATGGGTAGGTGCAAGCAGAAGACGAGACTCTTTTCTGTCATGGAATTTGAATATCTAAAAGGCTGAGTTAGAAGTCTGCTGCAAGTAATCAAAGAAGATCATCATACTTCTGACCCTTCTCCCAAGCGTCCTGACTGCTCCCAGAGTTCTTGAGAAGATATGGATGACAGAGAAACTTTCGACGCCCCTGTTATTCAAGTTTTAAAATTCTATACGTCTAGCGTAAGAAAGAACATCAAAGCATACCAACTGAGCGCATATGCTTATCAATAAGACGCTCTAGCTTGTCTTGCACGCGCAGTCCTAGCGGCAACATATGAAAGATCCCCGAATAAGCCTATAACTCGTCAGATTTAGCTATGGCATGCGGGTGGGCTTTACGCGGGTGGGCTTTACTACCTGGCGAAGAAAGCCACCCCGAACCAAGAGGTCGTTCACATCCTCTAAATCATCGTCAATGACTGTTGTCACTCCGAATGCGCTCATTTACAGTACCTTTTTCATTCTGGAGATTTTTCTTCGAGATGCCTCCTGTCGGGATCCAAAAGTTGGATACCCGCGTTCTACCATCGGTCTGCGATAATCAGTGATGAACCACTTGTGGTGAGTGGATGCGCAATATCATACATGGAGACCGCATTTTGGAGCTCTATGGAATCGAAGGACTCCGCAGTATGCTTTATATGTTCCGGAATAGCGGCCCGGGATCGGGCGAAACCCAGATAACATGAATTATAGGAGATTGAGATTGATGGTACTTGTAACTTCTCAAGCCAAGTGAAAAACCATTCAACAAGATGAATTCAAATGGCAACGTTCATCTTCAATATGGTGGATATGTTATAGTCGGAGATCTAAATAGAAGGTCCGCAATGAAGGCTTCAATTGGCCCGTGCACCGGGATGCCGACTAGCGGCAAAACTATTTCTCCGGCGGCCTCGAGAGTCTCCGTAATTTTTTTGGATTTTCGGGCGGCAGAAAAAAAAGTAGGATAAATCCCATTCCAACAATACTACGTTCTTGGCCAGGAGAACATTCTATAATGGCCAAAGGAAAGGGGAATCACTCCTCTGAAGGTGGAGTTGCCATCAACAACTCCAGTACGGGTGCAGATGTCCTTCCTCAGATTGAGGAGAGTGCATTTGCCGGCCTGCGACAGAAGATCGAACAGAGATTGAAAGATCAGAACGCTGCTAGGAAGCCGAAGAATAATAAGGCGAAAGCCACTCCCAACGATACCCCGAAAAAAAACAGCGATCCTGCGCCTAAGCCAGCTACGAAGCGAATCGACGCCGACAAAAATAACAAAGGCAAGAAGCGGGATCGCAACGGTGAGGTTATTGCAAGGGAAGACAAGAATACCTCTAGGAAGGGCATGTCGTCGAATTCCAAGGAAGTGGACCCAAGCGATGCTCTGCGACAAGAAATTTTGGCGCTCGGGGGTACCGAGGATGATTATGATATGCTTGCGGGGGTTGATTCTGAGTCCGAGGTGGATGATGCGAAAAACACTTCCAAGAGCAAGTCTGAAGAGGATGCACTGAGAAAAGAATTGTCGGGCATTCTGGCTGCTGCTGGTCAAGTTGTTCCCGACGATATTGCCGATGACGAAGAAGATGAACTAGCAGAAGAAGAGGAGGAGGAAGAAGAAGAAGAAGAAAGGGAAGGAGAGCAGTCCGATGTTGAGGATGATGGTGATAATGATGGTGAAGAGCAAGAGCAAGTCGAGCTTGATGAAAGCTTAGATGAAGGTGTTCCTCCGGTTCCCGCTGCTAAAGAGTCGGCAAAGAAAGAGAAGACTAAGCAATTTACTGAGCCAGTTCTTCCCAAGGAATACAGCAAGCTCGTGAGTATATTTGTGTTTACGCTACCAGATGCTGTTCTAATAAGGCAATAGACCGTCGTACCAAGATCCGACTGGTACAAGACTGAACTTCCCTCGATCACTGCGAAACATGCAAATGGTTTACCTCGACACCTGGTGGACCGCGTTTATAATTACGCCGTGTCACTGCTCGAGAAGGAGAGTAAGCTTTACACTGAGGCACAACAAGCTTCCGCCTCCTCATCCCATAAGTTCTACACGACTATCATGTCCACCGGTACTCTCAGTGATAAGATCTCGGCGTTGACTCTAGCCGTACAAGAGTCGCCTTTGCATAACGCAAAATCTCTGGAAAACCTTGTCGCCCTTGGGAAAAAGCGCAGTCGGGCTCAAGCGGTAGAAGTTCTGCGATCCCTCAAAGATATGTTTGCTCAGGGCACATTGCTACCCAATGACCGTAGGCTCAGGTCTTTCTCGAATCAGCCATCACTTCTGGCTGCATTCCAGGGAGCAGGAAGCAAGTGGTCTGAAGGAGATGCTCTACCTAATGGTCTTCAAAAACGTCACCTTATTGTATGGGCCTTCGAGCACTTCCTCAAGGAACAGTACTTCGAGGTCCTCAAGATCTTGGAAGTGTGGTGCAATGACGAGATAGAGTTCTCTCGTTCCAGAGCCGTAACCTACGTCTTTGAGCTGCTCAAGGAAAAGCCAGAGCAGGAAACAAATCTTTTGCGACTATTGGTTAACAAACTTGGCGACACTGCCAAGAAAATTGCGTCTCGAGCTTCATACCTCTTGCTCCAACTTGAGCAAGCGCACCCCTTGATGAAGCCGACCATCGTTAAGGCTGTTGAGGAAGTTCTCTTCCGCCCAGGCCAGAGTCAACACGCCAAATACTACGCGATCATCACCCTAAACCAAACTGTCTTGAGTCTTAAGGAGGAGACAGTTGCAGGCCAGCTGCTTGATATATACTTTGCCCTCTTTGTTGCCTTCTTGAAACCCACTAAGAAGAGCAAGTACCAGACGGGTAAAAGGCACGGCAAGAATGCTAAAGGTAATAAGAAGGGCCAGACTGATGAGGAGAAGGGTCAGGCCCAGCATGAAGAGATGCAAGAAAAGCTTATCTCGGGCGTCTTGACCGGTGTGAATCGAGCCTATCCCTTCACCAGCTCAGATACGGAACGGCTTTCCAAGCATATCGATACCTTGTTCCGCATCACCCACTCGTCGAACTTCAACACTAGCATTCAAGCACTTATGCTAATTCAGCAACTTACATCTTCCCACCAAGTCGGTGCGGAACGTTTCTATCGGACGCTGTACGAATCTCTTCTGGACCAACGGTTGGCTACGTCATCGAAGCAGTCGCTCTATCTCAACCTATTATTCAAAGCTTTGAAGAATGACCTGAACGTTCGACGTGTGAAGGCATTTGTGAAGCGCATTGTCCAAGTGCTTGGTCTGCATCAGCCGGCGTTCATCTGTGGCGTCTTGTACTTGATCAGAGAACTGGAGAATACGTTTACTAGCCTGAATTCCTTGTATGACCAGCCCGAGGAGAATGAAAGTGACGACGAAGAGGTGTTCCGGGATGTTCCCGATGAGGACGATGAGAAGCAAGATCAACCAGAGATATCCGAGGCCCAGTCGAAGAAGCAATCAAGCCGTTACGACCCTCGCAAGCGAGACCCGGAGCATAGCAATGCTGATAAGACATGTCTCTGGGAATTGGTGAGTTCTCATTATCCCCACCAACCCCCCTTTCATATTGAAGGTTACCTTGAGTATGTACTAATTTTGTGCTTGACAGCTACCTTATTTGTCCCATTTCCACCCGTCCGTGTCAGTTAATGCCAGCCAGCTGCTGGAGCACAAGACGATGAGCGGAAAGCCAGACATGACAATACACACCTTGATGCATTTCCTTGATCGCTTTGTCTACAAGACACCGAAGGCCTCTGCGGGTACACGCGGAGCCTCTATCATGCAACCACTTGCCGGTAGTGACGCAAAGGATCGGTTGGTCAGCGGTAACAAGCAAACCCAGGAGGTTGCGCTCAACTCGGAAGCATTCTGGAAGAAGAAGTCGGATGACGTGGCCGCGGAAGATGTCTTCTTCCACGAGTACTTCAGTCGAGTCGGAAAGGCCCAGGAGAAGAGCCGCAAGAAAACCAAGGACGCTGGCGAAGATAAGGGTGAAGTCAGTGATGCCGAGTCGGAGATCTGGAAGGCTCTGGTGGACTCGCGACCTGAAGTGGAAGGTGGTGATAGTGATGACGACCTCGACTTGGATGATCTCGAGTCCGCGTATGATCAAGATGGGGACGAGGATGAGGGAGCTGAAGAGAGTGGCGATGAGGGAGTCATCTTCAACGACGAATCTGATGTGGACATGGATGACTTGGACAAAGAAGAGGCTTCCGAGACTGAGAAGCCTTCTACTAAGACCAAGGCGAAGAAGACCGAAGAGAAGGAGGATACATTTGACGAGGATGACGACTTTGATATGGATGTTTCTGACGACGAAGCCTTCGTGGGAAGTGACGAGGAACTACCTTCGGACGTGGAACTCGGAGGCGGGGTGGAACTCCCGGAAGAAGACGACAAGTCCGAACGGAAGAAGAAGCGCAAGCTCAAGCACTTGCCGACCTTCGCATCGGCGGACGACTATGCGGCCCTGCTGGCCGGGGAGGACGAGGGCATGTAAGGGGAAGGTTGTACAGCTGTGTAGAAATAGGGTTTTTATACTACAGATACCACAAAAAGTCCGTTTTCAAGGCCATTATCTTCAACATTGTTCTAGCTCTCTTCCAAGTAAGTAGATCAGCGATCGTCTAAACGCATTATGGCGGGTAAAAATAAACCGGCATGCGGTAGACTACCTTGGCCTTTCTTAAGCCCGAGAACAGAAATCCACTAAAGTCATATAACATCTATCAACAACATGGTCCCTGACTAACCAAGCAAGACTCAAGGGGGTTTAGTTGTCAAGCCTGAAATGCTTACTTACTGTGCATAGATACTAGACTAGATCCAGGGCATCATTGAATCATGCAGATTAAATCCCACATGGTTCTCGAACTTCACCGAGATCTATCACACCATAACATGCTACAATTGTAACTGAAAGCTGTCTTGTGGACTTATTCCTCTCAGGGTCAATTACCCTTTGAGACTAATAGGTGAGTAGATTCGAACAATGAAGTTATTTTGCCGTGTCACCATATAATTATACGCAAAATCAACGGAGGCTTCAAAATTGGTAGTGATTGACCGGGGCACGTGGAAGTGGGAATCACGTCATATACTAGTTCATAGCGTGCTCAAACTCTTAACTCAACAAGAGGAGTACTAGGCTACTAGCAATAGAAGAAAAAGAGACTTGGGCTAATTAAGATTAAGTAGCCAGAGCTTGAGAACATTTTCCATTTAAGGTATGGTATGGTTTAAAGTATACAATAGGTGGCAATAAGCAGTGTTAATGTCAATAGGTACTTATGCCGGTAATTAGTAGGAAATTTCTCCAGGTCGGTCGAGCTTCCTAAGTTATGATAAGAGAAAAACGAAGGGAAAAAAAAGAAACAGCTACTTCATGTGCTGGTAGTTCATAAAAAAATATAAGGTAACCAAGTCATAAGATTCATAAAGATTTCCACGAGGGCGAATATAACAAACATCCCAGCAACCCTATCAATCATAGATTTAGTTCGGTAGTCAATTGCCCTGTTTGCACGGACTGCAACGTCTCCGGTTGAGGCATAGTGGCAAGTGGGGCCACCGCTAAGGTAAAAAAGTTCAACTTTCGGTTGCGGGGCCCTCAACTGGCTCGGAGGTCTCCGCCCTGACCCCCCTCTCAGTCAGCGATTGGCAGCGGGGGGTCACGGTCGCATTAGGGAGTGGTCCAATGGGGGTGGAAAAACTGGGAAGATGCGCCCCAGGCCGCCCGGTATGACCAACGAATGCATGCAGTAGATAATGCATGATCATTCAAGACCTTTTTTTTTTTTCATACTTTCCAAAATTTTTATTGCATTTGCCTTCAAAAACTAGGTTTTTTCAGTATGTGAAATTATTTCCCTGGCAAGAACTTGCCCCTGTACGCCAGCCTCAGATATATCTAAGGTATTTCTATCAAACATGGTTGAACGGGCATGAACCATGGATGTAAATGCTTCGCTGCTTAACTCTGTGCCTATAGAGTTGAGCACAGTGGTACGGTTCCTGCCCTAATAAGTAATAATATTAATGAAAGAAAAGAGCTGATGATTTCCAATTTGCGCACCGGCATTGGTCCATACTTCCACGAGCACGTCATGGTCTGGACGAGGTCATGTAGCCACTGACTGCTCTTCCAAGTCCATGACTATGGGCTGTGGCCTTTCGGTATCGCCGTCCGGATTGTTACGTCGATAGATTGACGCTAAGCTTAGAGCAGGTTAACGTGGTTCTGGAAGCGGACTATCGCTACTTAGTGAGTAGTCTCTTTTCCTTGTCCTGCGCCTCTATCAGCCGCTGAGGTCAATGCAAAAAATGAAAATGTTAATCGCCCTTAACCTTCCATTTAAACGGATTGGGGCAAAAATGGAACAAGAGAAATAGAATAATACTCAGAAAGCATAGGTCCATCCACAAAATCCAATTTTAAGATTAATTCACTTTTTATATTTTATTTTTAAATCTCTCACTCTCACTGCACCCTGCGTAAAACCGTCTCTCGCCCTCATTGTTTCTTATCGCTTGGAGCTGAACTTCTGAACTTCTTCTTTCCTCCTCCCGTCTCTTAGTGTCTTGGATTGTTGCGTCAACACCACCAAGCTCTCTGGTAGGTCCCTACCCAGCTTTTGCCCTGGCCACCTGACGCTAATTAGCCGATTAGATTTTTTCTCCATTACTATTCTTTTTGTTCAGAACTATTTACGGAGTTCTTATGGTTTAAAACCCTTTCCAATCCCTAAAGTAAGTTTGTGGTGATCTTACACTTCTTATTATTACTTGCCGGCTATTGTCGCATTTACACGCAAGTGTGTGCTCCTTTGGGTAACCATTAACTTGCGACTACTCAGGCTTATACTTAATTTCAACGCAAGGAGCAGTACATGCATCCGAAGGCCTCTTATTTCGCTCTACTTGCCCACTCCATCACCTCTTTCCGTCTGCGGTCCATCCGCTCCATAAAATGGTGGCATCCCATCCATCCAAGGCCCTTGACGGGCGTGGGGACGAAGATCGTCAATCGTCTGCCTCGGAGCAGCTCGATTCTTCGGACAAAATGAAGGATCTCGAAAATCAGCGCCAGCCCGGAGCGTCCGATTCAGACACAGATGACATTGGAAGGCAGATTGAGATGGAGGCGGGTAACTCTATCAAATACAGAACATGTAGTTGGCAAAAGGTGCGTTCGGAGCTATTGATCCATGGGAAATCATTGTATATCTAGGGGGTAATACTGACTAATATCAACGACAGACTGCCGCGCTACTCTTCTCCGAATATATTTGCCTGGCTATCATGTCGTTTCCCTGGTCTTATTCTGTCCTGGGGTTAGTTCCAGGCTTGATTCTGACTGTAGTTATCGCTGGGATTGTGCTCTACACATCCCTGATCATTTGGTATGTGAACGCGACCCTATCTTTCGACGAGCCAATGCTGACAGTCACCTCAGGAGGTTCTGTCTGCGCAACCCTCATGTCCGCGACGTGTGTGATATCGGCCAACACCTCTTCTGGGGATCGAAGATTGCCTGGTATCTGACCGCCGCAATGTTCTTGTTGAACAACACGTTCATTCAGGTAACTTTCCCTTACTATGTTCTTGATTCTTGTCACGTGCGAGCCCTAATACCGTTGTAGGGTTTGCACTGCTTGGTTGGCGCCGAGTGGCTCAATACGATCTCCAGCCATGGGACGTGTACCATCACGTTCTCTTTCATTACGGCTGTTGTGTCCTTTGTCTTCTCGCTTCCGCGAACTTTCAGTACACTGTCCAAGGTCGCAACCTTTTCGGCACTTTTCACTTTCATTTCAGTAATGTTGGCCGTCATCTTCACGGCCATCGAAGATCATCCCGCCGGCTATACTCCAGCGAAAGGAGAGCCGAAGGTTACTGCAATTCCTGTGGCTGGAACGACGTTCGTTTCGGGCGTGAACGCTTTCTTAAACATCAGCTACACGTTCATTGGCCAGATCACCCTCCCAAGTTTCATTGCCGAAATGAAAGAGCCCAGGGACTTCTGGAAATCAGTCACGGCCGTTACCGTCGCGGAAATCATTGTGTTCAGCTTGGTGGGTGCGATCGTGTATGCCTACACCGGCAACCAGTATATGACCGCGCCCGCGTTTGGGTCCATCAGCAACGAAGTGTACAAGAAGGTGTCCTTCTCGTTCATGGTCCCAACCTTGATTTTTCTTGGAGTCTTGTATGCCTCTGTATCCGCTCGTTTCATCTTCTTCCGTATCTTTGAGGGAACACGTCACAAGGGCAACCATACCGTTGTCGGATGGGCATCTTGGGCTGGGATCCTTGCCATTTTGTGGGTTATGGCATTCATCATTGCGGAAGTCATTCCATTCTTTTCCGACCTGCTTTCCATCATGAGCTCACTGTTCGATTCTTTCTTTGGATTCATCTTCTGGGGTGTGGCCTATCTCCGGATGCGGCGCGAAGACTACGGACCGGTCTTTTATAAGAACCGAGGCATCTGTGGCTGGATTGGCGCTATCTTCAACGTTTTCTTGATTCTCGTCGGTCTATTTTTCTTGGGACCGGGGACCTATGTAAGCTCTACTTCCCACGTTACACCGACAATCCATGGTTATAACTAACAATTTCTGCAGGCTGCCATTGACAGTGTGGTCTTGAATTATCAGGCTGGAACCGTGGGAAGTGCTTTCTCCTGCGCGAATAATGGGCTCTAATGATTTCACGTTGTGTTCGACCTAAATTCATTCTTGCTTTGTTGAGGTAGTAATAAGTGCATCTTCCAACGAGTACGACCCTGGAGGTTTCAAAATGACAGTGGAAGTATTACTTCTTGTTATTAGTTCAGTTGGGTTACACAGCGATTTTGAATTGTGTATAAATGATTACCTACCCGGGTTATTCTCTGGGCAATGAAAACATCACTGCAGTGATGTCAAAAGCCTCGCGCGGACAGAACGTCGTGCGCTGAGGCTGCATCCTGAAGGCCGACTTTACGAGGGGTTTAGAATGGCGAAGATATTCGCCACTCTTTCGCAGCAGTTTCCGATCCAGGACTTTTGATTTCCACAACCATCATAGATGTTCTTATCTGTTGATCGGAATGCATAAATAAAAGCGCAGCGTAATCCGATCTTTCGGGGACGGAGTACAGCTTACCCGCGGGATTTGTCCTATCGACATGTGACTTTCCCGCTATCGCTCTATACTCTCCGCAATTTCAACGTTTCGTCCTTTGTTCACGAACTTGCTTCTGTAAAAAACCACATTTAACTGATCAAGAAACACACCATGTCGGCCGTACGACCTTTGCGAAGAGGCGTTAACCTCCTGGGATCAAAATCGCTCTCCCAACCTGCTTCTATCGCCGCCAATGGCTCGTCTCTCCTTCCGTGGCAGTTGACAGCTCCGCTCCACCGCGGTCTCCGCTCCCCGACTGCTGCACGCAAATTCCTCCGTGTCAGCACTCTCCCACCTCACGGAGGTGTGCGATATGCCTCGTCTCCGGCTCCCTCAGGCCCGCTGAGACAGACTCAGCTGTACGACCTTCATGTCGCACAGGGTGCAAAGATGGTGCCCTTTGCGGGGTTCTCCATGCCTCTGCAGTACTCCGATCTTAGCCATGTCGAGAGCCACAAGTGGACCAGAGAAAAGGCGAGCTTGTTCGACGTGAGCCACATGTATGTCCATACCCTTCAAATCCCCAATTATACCCGCATAAATGAACTAATAACATCTCAGGGTCCAGCACGAGCTCAGCGGCCCAGGAGCCCTAGAGCTATTGATGAAGGTCACCCCATCATCCCTCGATAAGCTCGGCCACAACCAATCCACTCTCTCCTGTCTCCTGGAAGAAGCCACAGGCGGCATCATCGACGACACAGTCATCACCCGCCGCACAGATGACACCCTCTACTTCGTCACCAACGCCGGCCGCCGCGAAGAGGACCTCACCTTCCTCGAAGCCGAAATAACAGCCTACAAGGCCGCCCACGGCGCCGAGAGCCTCACCTGGTCCATCCTCGAAGACCACGCCCTAATCGCCCTCCAGGGGCCCCTCTCAGCGCATACCCTCCAATCCTACATCCACGGCTCCGGCCCCGAATCAGACCTCTCAACCCTCTACTTCGGCAACTGCCGCTCCCTCCACCTTACCCTCCCCGACGGCACCAAGACCCCCCACCCGCTCCTCATCTCCCGAACAGGCTACACAGGCGAAGACGGCTTCGAGATCTCCATCCCAACAAAGGACGCCCCCTCCCTCCCGGAAACAGTCACCAATCTCCTCCTCTCAGACAAGGACACAGTCCGTCTCGCCGGCCTAGCAGCCCGCGACTCTCTCCGTCTCGAGGCCGGAATGTGTCTCTACGGTCACGACATCTCGACTGCCCAGACGCCCCCCGCCGCATCGCTAGGGTGGGTCGTGGGCAAGGATCGCCGCGATCCGGCAACGGCGAACTTCAACGGCGCCTCTGCTATTCTGCCACAGCTTGCGTCGCCTGCTAAGACGCTTTCTCAGCGCCGGGTGGGCTTCACGGTTGAGAAGGGCTCTCCTGCGCGTGAAGGTGCCGTTATCGTTGATTTGAACGATGAAACCCGGACTCCCGTCGGTGTTATCACCTCCGGTCTTCCTAGTCCGACCCTTGGGGGCACTAATATTGCCATGGGGTATGTTAAGACTGGGTTGCATAAGAAGGGGACGGAGGTTGGTGTTTTGGTGAGGAATAAGGTAAGGAAGGCGAGTGTTGTGGGTATGCCTTGGGTTGAGAGTAAGTTCTATCGGGGGAAGGCTTAAGTAGTCTTATTTATTCCTGAGGCTTTGAGATGGTTTTT